>JAOTQK010043444.1:0-17222 GCA_025642025.1 Rhododendron ferrugineum | reverse complement strand
GAACCATGTGTTAGACAACTCTATCCTAAATAATAAATTCTAAATTATCTCCAACACTTCCCCTTAATTTAGAATTTCATCAAACCATGTGATCCCCAACAGATTCTTCACTTGGATCGATGACGTCTTTCAGCTTTAGCTTCAACTCTTCATTCTCTGGAATCTCCTTTTGATAGTTCTCCGAAATATATGAATATTTTGATTTAACATAATCAAGCTCTCTGTAGTTGATGTCTCGAATCACAATATTGTAAAGCTCTTTCAGATGCTCAATTCCCAGTAATGCAGCAACTTGCTCAGCTTCTTTCTTTGTTGACTCCTTTGATCCAAAAAAATTCATTTTTTTTCCATGACCATCATCAAGAACGACAAGAGCTATAAATATTGAATCATGATCTGGTCCATGCTTCTTACATTCATAAATAGCTGGTGGAAGGGTCAGCTCCTCAAGAACCTCTTGAGAATGATCTTGAAGGACACCGTCACTTCAACTGGATGCTGGCTCGCCATAATCACTCTGAAACAAACAAACAACTAATCATAAATTTGAACTGCTGCCGAAACACACATAGTGTTTTCTCCTCTCACTTTCTCGACAATCAGCCCTCTTGGCTTCAAATTGTCTAGCCCATCCACACATTGGGGCTTCACACATTTAAGACAATCATGTCTTTGATTTCCAAGCCCTTATGGAAATCCATCACTTTTGGCAAGTAGTTCTCTCAACGGGTCAGACACTATTGTCCCCGGAGGCACAAACAAGGTGCGAGCATCACAAACTTCTTCCATGTTCCACCACGCTATTTATCAGCTTTCTCATGAGCCTTCTACAATTCATGACTCCTCCACTCAATGGACCACCAGACCATTCTTTCTTGATCAACACGATCATCCCAGAATCGTACTACGCTCTGATTCCATGTTGGGAATACATAACACAGCGGAATATATAAAATAACTAAACTCAAATGTGGAGGATAACAAAAATATAAACATTCCGGAGATGTATGACCCTAAGGCCGTACAGAGCTCCCAAGGAGCACAAGTACCTTCAACACTCAACAAGCTAATCTTTATTTCAATACTCTTGAACCTTTATCTACTTTTTCCTACTTACCATCTCCATAGATCAAACCCCATTTATATAGGGCACAAACATATCTCTTGGACTCTTAATACTTAATACATTCATGTATCTCCACACACACATATACCAAGATACATGACTGTGACTCTTCGATAACCTTAATACATGAACCATGTGTTAGACAACTCTATCCTAAATAATAAATTCTAAATTATCTCCAACAAAATCATCCTAACCCTAAATATATTATTTCTATCCAATCTTTTTAAAATGGTCTTGACCCACATTAATTCGGACAAAAATACATTTGCCATGAGAGCTGTCTATGAGAACTATATATGAAAACTGACTATGTGAACTGTCTTTATGAGAATTGACTATGAGAACTGGGCTATGTGAACTGGCTTTATGAGAATTGACTATGAGAACTAGACCATGTGAACTAAAAAATACACAGTTCACATAGTCTCACTACACACTAAAATACACAATTCACATAGTCTCTACACACAGTTCACATAACCTCAATACTCACAATTCACATAACCCACTACATAGTTCACATAGTTTAAATACATAGTTCACATAGTTTCAACACCCTAAAATACACGGTTCACATAGGCCTACTTCACACAGTTCACATAGTCCATCACATAATTCACATAACCGAAAATAGACCATTCATATAGGCTCACCACACACTAAAAATAAATAGTTCACATAACCTCAATACAAGCAGTTCACATAGCCTACCGCACATTTAACATAATTTTACCACGGATTTCACATAGATTTGGAAAAATATACATTCAAATTGCTTACCAGTGAGAATGATAAGAGGACGTGCTTAAGACATGAGTCTCCAAAAAAGCATGTGTCACTCCCATTTTTATGTGCTTAAGACATGTGTCTCCTCTATAATTCTTTTGAAATGATATGCCCACAATTACGGCATGACTGTCCGACGAAGAGGACGCCGATGATGACTTCGAAAATTGCGATGACTTCGATGTGTCGTTCAGATCCACAATTCAACACCGACTCTGCAATTTTCCGATGTGTCGTTCAGATCCACAATTCAACACCGACTCTGCAATTTTCCAACGGTTATTGTTTCTTGGTGTCGTTAAGTGGCGGAAGAATCTTTTCCAGACGCCGATTTTGGAGTTGAAGGTAAGATAGTTTAGAGTTTTCCGGCGATGCCGGCGTAATTATTTCTTCTCCTCTACGTTTAACAAACTAGGCCGGCGATTGCAGATATGGCGAGGAGGGAGAGGAGAGGAGAGGAGACGGTGGGTCTGTGTCTCCATTGACGAGAGAGAGATAGAGAGGAGAGAGAGTTGGAAAATAGAAAAGGAAATGATGCGGGGCTGTCGATTTGAAGTAAAAAAAAAGTCATTATGGCCTATAACCAAACCTATTCATGTTCGGGAATAATATTCAAGGTTGGTATGAAACCGGACCTAAAAAGTAGGGCCGGTCTCTAATTTTTTAGATTTTCTAATACAGTGAATTTTTTGATATTAGACGGTTAAAACATTCGACGAGATATGATTTAAAATCTTCTATTATTAATTTCTCGAATTCTTTGATTATTCAATATAAACGTTTCAAACTTACTTGTAGGTTATCTCGTTGAAAGTGGAAAAATTAACTATATAGAAAAATTGGGGGAAATTATCTAAGCCTTTTACTCTTCAACAAAGTTGCGAAAATCTGTGCATAACATAGGTCTTCGCTAGTAGATATAAAAAGTAAATGGATCATCACTAGTAACTCTCCAGGACAGGTGATCTCACAAAATGTGGGTCCAATGAAGGTATCTTATCAATAGGAAACTCTCGCAATATAGTAAAATATTATTGAGCTCGATCAAAACATACAAACTGCAATGGACTTAATAACATAAATAAACTTCACGAACACTGGAAACTGATAGCAAGTGCACAAAGGCACATAACCATAATAAGCCCGCTAAATCCTTGTACATGTTTACAAGCTTTATGATTACAACATTTATTGTTGAGATTATCTGAAAACGTTACATTTAGAAAAAGTAATGGTTGTCTCTCCTAAATATAGGACTATCCCGATCGAAAATACTCATTCACTAACAAAAGGGATATATTAGGGTGAACTCTACCAACGGCAAGTGCTGCTCTCAGTTTCCAGAAAAATTCAAGGCACAAGCTCTCAGCATGTCTTCCAGTGTCTGTATTGTCCTCTCTGTTTGTCCATCTGATTGTGGGTGGAAGGCCGTATTAAGCCTTACATCTGTTCCCATTGCCTTCTTTAGTCTCTTCCAGAAATGTGACACAAAACGTGGGTCCCTGTCAGATACTATTGAAACAAGTACTCCATGTAGGCGCACAATCTCTCGAATATACAGCAGGCTCAGATTCTCTATGTTCTCTGTTATCTTGACCGGTAGAAAATACGCAGACTTGGTGAGTCGATCCATAACTACCCAAATAGCAGTGTTTGACTTGGTGGATCTTGGCAGTTCAGTCACAAAATCCATTGAGATATGCTCCCACTTTCAGGTCAGAATTGGTAATGGTTGAAGATCTCCTCTAGGTTTCGGGTGTTCAACCATGACTTGCTGACACACTAGACAAGTGGACACAAACTAGCCCACCTCCTTCTTCATTCCTTCCCACCAGTACGTTCTTCTCAAATCATGATACATTTTTTTACCACCAGGGTGAACTGCAAAATTTGAATGGTGAGCTTCTCGGAGTACGGCCTCTCGAAGAGTTCCAATGTTAGGTACAAACACCTTTCCCTTGAACCTCAGGCTATTATCATTCTCGATCGTCCATCCAAGTAGTGCCTTCCCCTCTCGAATTCAAGATCGTATGAACTCGCAATCTTGCTCAACGGTTTGTGCTAGTAGGATCTCTCGGTGAAGTACTGGTTCCGCAACAAGAGCATACAGACGTGCCTTCCCATTCCTAGACGATGGTCGCAAGTTGAATTCCTTGAGGGTGTCCATCATTTCCAAGGTGGCAGTCTTGACTTTCTGTGCCCTGTCTTTTCGGCTCAGAGCGTCAGCCACCTCGTTGGCTTTACGGGATGATAAGACATTGTAAACTTGTAGTCCTCCAAGTACTTCATCCATTGACTTTGTCTCAGGTTTAGCTCCTTCTATGCGAACAGATACTTGAGGATCTTGTGGTGGGTGAAAACCTCGAATTGTTCTCCCCACAGATAGTAACACCAGGACTTGAGAACGAATGCTACTGCAGCCAATTCTAAGTCATGAGTGGGGTAATTCTTCTCGTGCAATCGAAGTTGTTGAGATCCATCGGCTACAACTTTTCCAATTCTGCATTAGCACACATCCCAAACCATCCCTTGACGCTTTCGTAGTAGACCGTATAACCTACACCCCGCTTGGGAATGATAAGTATCGGTGCACTGGTCAGCCTCTTTTCAGCTCCTCAAAAGATTTCTCACAGGCTTCGTTCTAATCCAGCTTCACTCCTTTCTGAGTTAGTCTCGTCATTGGCTTGGCGAGGGTTGAGAAGTCTTGAATGAATCCCCGATAGTACCCAGCCAGACCCAGAAAACTTCTGATTTCAAATACTGAGGTTGGCCACTTCCAATTCAGCACTGCTTCGACCTTGCTGTCATCCATCGTGATTCCGTCCTTAGATACCACATGCTCCAAGAATTTAACCACTTCCAGCCAAAACTCGCATTTACTTACTTTAGCATAGAGTTGGCTATCTCGGAGTACTTGTATTACTATCCGAAGGGGTCCCTCATGTTACTCTTTGTTGGCGGAGTATATCAAGATATCGTCAATGAACACCACTACAAATTTGCCTGAGTGGGGTTGAAAGATCTTGTTCATGAGACACATGAATACTGCCGGGGCATTGGTTAGTCCGAACGACATCACTACAAACTCATAGTGTCCGTATCTGGTGCAGAAGGCTGTCTTGGCAATATCTTCGTCCCGAATCCTTAGTTGATGATAGCCTGATCAAAGATCGATTTTCGAGAAGCAAGTTGCTCCTCTTAATTGATCAAACAAATCATCGATCCTTGCCAACGGATACCGGTTGTTGATTGTAACCTGATTCAGCTTTTTGTAGTTGATGCAGAGCCGCTAGGTTCCTTCTTTCTTTTCACAAATAGTGTCGGTGCTCTCCAAGGTGACGTACTTGGTCTGATAAATCCGGTACAATGCCATAAAAATCGGTGCGGTTCCGAGTTGGAGTTCTGTGGTGAAGTCTATCTCTCTCTAGGGGAGTAAGCCAGAAAGTTCTTCAAGGAAAACATCGACGTACTCGCAAACGATGTGTGGTAATCCCAATTCCATCATGTTGGCTTCTTCCATTTCGAGACTAGCTAGCCATCCAAACAGTTGATTCTGCCACTTTGATCTTCTCGTCGTCGAATTCGTCGTTTGTCTGTCCCCCTTAAATCGAAAACGAGTCCCATCCGGGGTATAAGCCATTACCATCTTCTGATGGCAGTCTATGACAACTCGATGTGCTGATAGCCAGTCCATCCCTAGGATTATGTCGAAATCCGCAATGTCGATCACTCTAAGGTTGCACGTCAGGCACAAGTTACCTACTTCTAGTTCTCACCCTCTACACACTAGACTAACAGCTATACTCCCCCCCCCCCCCAACGGCGATGCTACTTTCATACTCGTACTTAGGGGTTCTATTTCTAGTGCTAGTGCAGTTACACAGGCAGTAGATATAAATGAGAGCCTAGAGTCAAACAAAGCTTGTACGCAGGTACTGAATAACAGTAGCGTCCCTTGGACATAGACGGATCCGACTCTGTCTCCTTGATCTGCAGAGCGAAGATACGCCCTTCTGTAGCCTGCTGGGTCCCAATAGGCTGCTTCCCATTTCCCTTGTTCTGCCCATTCTGCTGCTGCGATGGGCCCCTAGAGTTTTACTTCACAAAACTAGTCTATTGATTCCTCTGACTCCCAAAATTCCCATTCCTCTCCTTCTGAGGTTGCGGGCATTAGCGGCTGTAGTGGCCAATAGTCTGACAGTTGTTACACTTAACTGTCGCCAGGTTTCGATCGCCCCTCTATTGTTCGCCTCGATCGGATGCAGCATCCCTTTCCGCCTGGTTGTTCTGAGGCTAGCTATAGATTTTGGAGGGATAGGATCCGCGGTTAATGTTGTTATTGCTAGTTTGGTTGGTTCAGATGGGTCCACCAGAATTGCCCGCGACTTTCTTCCATTGGGCCTTGAAGTCCATTTCTTCTCTCTCCAGACGAAGAGCACATTGCACCACTACAACATACGTGGTGAAGTTCTGAGCTACAATAGCCCTCCTAGCGATGGTCAGGCCCCGCTAGAATCTCTGGACCTTGGCATCCTCAGCTGGTATGCAATTGAGTGCATAACGCGACAGCTCCTCGAACTTAGCCACATACTGGGTGACAGTCATCGTCCCTGGCCAGCTTTAGTGGTGTCAGAAAGTATTTGTGCAGAAAAAGGCTCTCGAACTGGGCAAGGGTCATAGTGGCCACAGTGTGGGTTACTTCCATTAGGTCCCACCAGTAATCGACCTCTCCTTTTAGCTGGTAAGTGGCCAGAGCCACACAATCTTCGTCTTGGGTGATTCTCAGGGTTCTAAGGATAACTTTGACTTCTTTCAGCCATGTTTCTGCCACGACAGGGTCAGTGTCACCATGAAAGGTTAGCGGTTGGCGTTTACATAACTTGTTCATGGCTTGGGTTCGGGTCATAGATCCGTTGTTGTGGTTTTGGGTTTGACGGTAGGCATTCAGGGTGGCTATGAAAGCTTGCATGATATGGGTCAGGTCCGGGTTTCCATTGTTTGCGTTAGAGGGTCCACTGTTATCATGTCCTAATCCGTTGCGTGTGTTCACCATCTACGAGTAGAAATAGAAGGGGATTCAGTCTACTTGCAAAACAAATTTTCTTTTGCAAAGAGCATACTTTTTAACAGATTGAAAGCAACTTATAAAGTAGTATGTAACAACACTTTTATTTAATAGCACAAGCTTTTCATAGATAAGCAAAAGATACAACAGAGGCATAGAGTTCTATTACAATGACAAAAGGTGAGCAGGAACACAAGGTGAAATTCTCCTAATACAAGCCATGACGAAATGGTCATATATAACTCCTACTACATGGTCTTTTTTGCCTTAGTGTACCGCAAGTGCAAACCACAGACTATCAGGGCCTTATTCTAACACTGCTACTACTCTACTGTCACGGTGGAATGAGTCCGCAGAACTCTCTCAACTGCTCCATCCACTCCCTCTCCCTTTCTTCGAGCCAACGCTCTCCCTTTCGGCGAAATTGCTCAGCTAGCTCCGTTAAGGTTAGAAAGGGCAGCTCCTCAAGCAGCTCAGAGCCAAAGTGCGAAAAGTCCTTAGTGTCAACATCCATGTGCTGGACTTCATTGGTAAGAGGTGTCATCACAACTAGGTCGTATAGCTGGTAGCCAGTCTCAGGGTCGCGGATACCTAAGTGAGGCACGAGGATAACGCTCTCAGGTGCCAGCAGGGCCTTGTAATACAACAAGTCCGCTACTGTGGTCAAGGCAGCAGAGGTACGGTGATCCATATCTATATAAAGAAAATTATATATTAGACTTAACAGTGTAGGGTGTAGACCGTACACAAATGGCAGGCAGGCACAACGATAAAAATACAAGTGTGCACGTGAACAGTGATCATGTACTTAAAGAAGCATATAAGAACAAGTAGCAACTGAAATAACAAGTCTTTTATTACTAAACAGAAATGAGTAAAGCATAGATTGTCCTACTAGACAAGCTTCCTACTGCATCCCTACTACATCAAAGCCTAACCATCGCTAAGCTTTTTCTAACCAGTCTAGAAGATGTCCGGATATCGGATCACAAACATGCCTATGTTAGTCTCATATGGTGGTGGTGGAACATCACCGCAGTCAGGGAGTATATCCATAACCTCCGGCTCCTACTCAGCCACATCAAGTTCCATCTCCTCCTCAGGCTCTATCTCCCATTTCTCCGGTCCGATTTGAGGCACATTCTCCTCAGGATCCTCCTCCTCCATTGACTCCTCCTTGGGATCCCCTTCCGGCTCCTTGGGGTCCTCCTCGAGTTCCTCTTCGGCTCCCTCAACCACAAACTCCGCATCGGCTAGAGGTGCTATCTGAACTAGGACGGGTACCACTACGTCTCCATCCTCTTCCTCATCCTCTGAAAGCGGAATGGCACCATGCTCTTGGTAGAAGTCGTGAGCATATGGGAAGGCATAGGGGAAATAAGGATCCTCCACCAGTTGATTTATCATCGTTCTTATGGTGCTTCTAAGTCGGCGGGCCTTAGCTAGTAGGTTGACTTTGTAGGGATTTAGGTGGTTCATCTACAAGAAAAAGTTAAAACCTTGGATTAGTATCGATATAAGAAATGGTCTACCCAACTTTTTATGGCCGAGGGTTTGAACCTAGGGCTCTGATACCAAGCTGTAACGCCCCTAATTTTGGGAACGTTAAATAAACATTTTTATTGAAAACCTAAATAGAGTATGGTTCATATTACAACATAATTATCACAAGAGCACATTTATTCAATAAATGGAGGGAAACTAGGGTTCCTATCTACTGATCCGCCTGCTCCTCCATCCTAACCAGCTCCTCGGCTTCGAAAGCCTGAAAGGTGTAGAGCTCTCCCTACTCATCTACAAAGTCTGACACATTATACCAGCGTCGCCCCTGGTATAATATGTCAGGGTTACAACAGTAACACCGTGAGCTACAAAAAAACTCAGAAGAATGATTTTCATACCCGCTAACCCATAATTTCTAATAAAAGGACATAGTGGCAACATACTATAGTAGGTAAATATTCCGCGATAACATGTCAATAACACATGTGCATTCAACAACTTCCAATTCAGAGATGAACACTAACACATGCACATTCACTATTCAACTGGTGTCAGTGTCCGTGTAATCAGAGTTTCTCCTACGCAATATTTTCGTAGACCGTGTCACCATTTTTTTCTAATGATTTCGCTTTTCATTTTCCAAATCAACATTTCCAAAATCATTTACACACCCAACCTCGGTTCCGCTGTCTCGGGCTCCTGAGTATCCTCACAATGGTTCCACTGTTTCGGGCTCCCATTGGCACACAATCACATTGGCTCCTCTCCGTGGATAACCAAGTCACACCTCCAATAAGACTACCAAGTCCAGCCCCAGTGGCAACCCACACACACACAATGGGCTACCAAGTCCGGCCACATTGCAGCCGCAAAAACTTTTTCTTTCTTGAAAAACACGCCTTTTCATTACTAGTACCCTACATTTTATGTTTCTAGACTTCCTCGATTTTCGTGTCTCATTTTCATGCAAAGACTCCGCAGTTGGACTTTCCACATAAGAACTCTATATACGGTATCTCGTAAACATGCATCACTAATCGTAATCTTGATTCTAAACTAGAATAGTTAAAACAACAAGATCATCCAACTCTATGGTGTTTTCCATGCTTAATCCATCGATTAGTCTATAAATTCAACAAGATGCACATAACTCAACATCAAGACAAGTAAATTAAGAACTAAAAATATGTATACTTGCTCATAACCCCTTTCAAATAAAATCTAAGTAACCATGCTACCAATCAAACTCTTATTTCTTATATTTCAAAAATCCGTTCTTTCTTCCTCTTTGGGAAGTTCAAAACCACATATATTTTCCAGAATAAAAATTGAAATATTCAATATGATCATATTTCATTTCAAAATTTTAGTAAAACAAGTTTGCTAGCTATTTTTTTTACTTTAACTTAACATACATTTTTAAACACAAAAAAAAATATAACTAAAAATTTTTACTAGAGAAAGTGAGTAGAAATATTCTACCATTCTTCTTGGTGGATGGTATGGCTACGGAAAAGAAGGTGATCGGCTTACGGAAGGTGAATGTAGCTATTGAGCGGAGTGACCGCTTACGGTAGCTTCGAAAGAGAAAAGAAGAGACTCTTTTTTTTCTCTAGAAACTAACTTGATCTTTAACTAGGAGGCTTGCTAGGATCAAAAGGTGGTCGGTTCGTCGGATGTTCGGAATACCGGTTCGCCAGATTGCTTCAAAAGGAAAAGAAATGGACTTTATTTTCCTAAAAACAAAAATGTGAACTTTTCTAACTACTTTTTGGGTCGAGAGGGTGGTCGAGTGGTGGTTTGGTGGCAGTTTTGGATGAGTTTCTTGAAGAACTCAAGAACAAGGCTTAGAACTTCAAGGATAAGCTAAGAACAATCAAGAACATTCAAAGAACACTTAGAATTTCTAGAAAGAATGAAGCGCAATGCTTGAAGGTGTGAAGAAAGCTTGGAGTGAGGCACCTATTTATTGGAAAATGAAGGGCTCCTCCTCTCCATGGCCTGCCCCCTCTCTCTCTCTCTCTTTCTCCCACAATTTCGTCTTGTCAAGACACTAGATTTTTGCGCAAAACTCCTACAACAAGGAAGACTTATACTCCTATCTTTTGTCACTTCAAACTTAGGCCATCATGAGAGGTTTTATGAGTAGTCAAGTCTAAATTCGGCTATGATTACTCTAGAACTAGTTTACTTGATCAACAAGGTAAAAATGACTACTCAAAGTAGTCTTTCAAGGATAAGACTAGACTTTGTTTGAGGAAATCATTTGCTAGGAAAAGGACAAGAGTACAATTATGGGCTTTTGGATTGACTAGTCTTATTTGGAAAGGTCAATAAGTAATCCAAGTCATCATTGTTAGTATTTTAGGAAGAAATGATGGGATTTGGTTTTGACTTGTCAAGTGATGTATGCATGTGGCTTATTTGACTAATGCATGGAAGACTAAAAAAAAAGTGATGATGATGAGAGATATGGCATAATTCTTGAAAAGACTAAACTTGGAAGAGAAGTGATTACATATTCTAGGGTTAAAAAGACCCAACTAGGGTTTGGAATTTATCTAGACTTGCCAAGTATGATTTCTAGCCAAGAAATGTAATTTTATAAATTAATTTTTTTTGTCACAAGTAAATATACAAGTGTATATATAACCCCACTTGTCTTTAGAAAATGACTAGATAGCCCGATGCGTAGTAATTCAATTTTTACGAAGAATGAAATTAATTAGGACGGATTATTAGAAAATAAAATGGAATTTATAAGGTAATCCAATAATTAATTAAAGAAATTCAAATATTTAACGAAATTTTTATTTACTAAAAATCGGAATTATTATATCAACTGACTGAGGGAATAGAGGAAGAAGATAATGATGAATTGTGTTTAAAAAGTTAGAAGGGCAAGTAGGACATTTCGCATTGGGGTCATGTTGTAATTATTTAGAAAATTTTAACGGGCTAATTGAGAAAATAAGGTGTTGCGAATAGTCGCTCCAAGCCCCAAGTAAGGGTGTTGCTATTTGCAGCCCCTTATTTTCTCCCATAGCCCATTAAAAATTTTCATATGTTTCGACAGTTAGTTACCGAAATTGAGATACATTTTCGACAGTTAGTTACTGAAATTGAGATGCATTTTCAACATCCAATTACCGAAATAGATGTTTCTTGTTTTTTTGTATGCATTTCCGACATGTAGTTACCGAAATATAATCTTGTTTTTAACAGTTATTTACCAAAATGTATGTTCGGCAGTTGATTACCGAAGGTTGAACATATTTTCAACATGTAGTTACCGAAATATAATTTTCAAAAAATTTTAACGGGTTATGGGAGAAAATAAGGGGCTGCAAATAACAGTGCCCCCAAGTTAACACAGATGTTTGAAAAATTACACAATAAACCCATTCCCAAACTACACAATAAACCCATACCCGTTGGCGATTCGTAATTGTTTCTTCCATTGCTATTGTCTCTGACCATTTCCGTATTCTTTCGTATACAAAATATACAATCTAACATACATGTATACACACATTTTCATGCATACTTGTGAATGTGACTTGGATATTAAAGATTCAACCTTTATTTTTAGAACCGCTTAAATTTCTTCATACCTTCAAATACATATGGGGCTTGTATGAAAAATCATTATTCCAACTCAAACTTTAGTCCCTTGACTAATCCTGGGGTCCAATCTTATTGCTCACTTACGGGGGTTCCCATTAAAAGTATAGCAAAGCTCTGTATAAATTGGTCTCAAAGGAGTTGATAACACCTAATTAAGTACTCCACAATCTAAGACCTTAGAAGGGACAGCCATGTTCCGCAAAGAGTTCTTAAAAAATAAGTACTTATTTACAATTTTTAAACTAAATAATAATGTATTTACGATAATAATTTTTTAATTTTTTTGCACTGCTCAAAAGATCTCATCAAGATTTATCAAACAAGATCCATATTATACAAAAAAATAATTCAGTAAGTCTATTATTTTTAAACTTAAAAATTACAAATAAGTACTTATTTTTTACAAACCCTTAGCGGAACTTTAGGCTTTGACCACTAGGCCAAACCCTTGGGATTGTATTGTATTGTGACTTTATTGTACTCCCTTCGTCCCCTTTTTAAAGTCCAGTATTCCATTTTTGGTCTGTTCCTTAATAATTGTCCTGATGAATCAACTTTGTCGTCAGCTCTGACCTGATCCTGCAAAACAAAGCAAGAGCTCGAGTCATCGGTGTGGTGGCTTGCCAACCACCCTCCAATGCCTAAGTCAATAGAGTACTTGCTATATGGTGAGAGAATTTAGATTCTCGGTTATGAGTTGCATTCCTTTTATTGGACTTCTACTGTCGTATTTATAGGCATTTTAATAGGAGGTTGAGTCCTTGTAGGACTGCATCTCATGGATTCCAGATTACCTATTTGAGGTTTGAGGAATCCTGCCTTAGCTAGGAATCCTTGTGCGTCCCTATTTTATGTATATCAGAGGCATTTAATGTTTATCTTATCGATGGCATTCCTTTATCCCCTAGGATTTAGGTTGTACCAAATCCCAGAGTGGTATCTTTATCGGAATAAGTATATTCCATGGATAATATTACGAATATTATCCGTCTTCCTGTAGCTAAGGACCAGAGCTGGTCCTTGGACCTTATGACAGCTTCGGCTGAAGAGCGGAGCTGACATACCTTGACTTCGTTCCAGGAAAGATTTCCCAGAGAGGTCCAAGTAGGACTGGTTTCTATTCCCCAGTCTGTAATTCTTGTAGTACTGACCTCCTTAGGTCTATTGTACTTATCAGGTACTCCCTTGTTTCCTAGGTCTAGCTTTTCCCTTGAGGTTGGAAACATAAGTTAGACCTATATGGCGGTTGCCGCCCTTTTCCTTTTGGTGGAGATTTAAAAGCGTGGGTCACATCGTGGGACAGGTGGCGAGATCTTTGCTATTCTGATGTTTTGAGGTGGACGATGAAAATTGAGGAAGGTTTCTTTGATTGGGGCACTGCCCTTAAGCTTCCTCTTGTTCTAATCAATCTCAGGCAGAGAAGCATTTGAATCTACCTTGGCGATTTTCTCCTGCGAGGTCCTTCTGCGTCAATCTTCTTCGCCGTTATCTTAGAGCCCGTTCCCTTTAGTTACGTCCTCCTTTCTTGGCTGTTCTTTCTGTCATTTTTAAGCTAGATTATCCTCCTAGCGTAGAGGTTACAGACCCGAAGCGGGCTGTTCCAGGGGAGTTCGTCTGTGCCAGGTTGATCGGTTTTGTTTCCGTCAACCTTTACTCTCCTATTATAGAAGATTTTGCCCCTTATTCCGTTGTTATTCAAAACAGGGTCTTTCGAGACCTCTTCTATTTGTCCGCTACTTTATACCTTAGATTTTCTGTTGGAACCCTAATGTCAGAGGGTTTCATTAATTTCTCCTCCATCTTGAATGTCGAGGAGTCATTTGAAGAGGAAGAAGTTTCGATGCATCGTAGTGGTAATGCTAGGGTTTCGTTTGACAGGGGTCAGTCGAGTAACGTTAAATCCTCGTCGCCTCCGGTTTCTTCGTCGAGGGGTTCCCATAGGAGTCCTATTTTTTCTGCTTTAAATACCCCTTCTGCAATCACCAATGAGGAATTGGCCGTTCTCAGAGCTAGATATTTGATTCCGGCCTCTATTTCCCTTAGAAAACCATCCTAGTCGGAACGGGCCTGTTCTCCTGTTGAAAATGAGACCTGTCTTTATACTAGGCTTTAGAAGGAGGTCTACGCCTGCCCTTTCCCACCGTGGTGAGGGATGTTTTGAGTTTCCTTGGTTTGGCTCCTGGCAAGATAGTACCCAATTCTTGGCGCCTCTTGATTGGTTGTGCAGCGCTTTGGGGCGCAATGTCAAATGGGCAGACTCCCCTGTCTAAGGGCCCTTTCCTCAATCAATTTTCTGTTACAAAAGCCCCAGGAGGTGTTTGGGGGTACTACTTTACAAAAAGGCCTCGTGAGGAGGAGTTAATAACGGAGCCCCCTAACGTAAACAAGAACTAGAAGGATAAGTTCTTTTTTGTTGGTGGAGATGGTTAGGAGCTCCCTAACTGGGAGATTGAGACTTATACCCCTTGGATCCTTAGTAGGTGGGGGGTTCCTATCACAAATTGTAAGCTATTGCTTTGCTTTATCTTTGAAATTTTATAAGTTATTCCTTATATTTAGGAATTTTATTACATTTCTGCAGCTCGAGCTCCATATCCTTTGAGTCCTGCTATTAAGGCTGAGCTCCAACAAGCTAGAAGCTACGAAGTCCATAGCTGGAAATTGCTTGTGACTCCAAAATCGTTAGCCACTTACTTGTTAGTTCCAGAAACCACCCGTGAGGCCTTAGCTCTGTCTAGAGGTACTTTCTGCTTTTTATTTCGTGTTTCGCTATTAGCTGACTTTTACATTTGTTTTCATTTCTTTTCTTTTCAGAACAAGAAAGTGAAAATATGTTACCAAAAATGGACAAGGCTCTCCTGGCCCAACTTAAGGCCGAAAGAACAAAGTAGTCTTCTGGGGCTGTGGCTCCCAAAAGGAAGAGCTCTCGTCTTCAGAAAGAGCTGAATGTTGATAGCTTCCTTGATGCCAACCTCCCTTCTGTCCCCACTTTGGATCAGGTGATTGAAAAGATCTCTGAGGAAGAAGTACAGGAGGTGGAGAAGACTAAAAGGAAGGCGAAAGGACCTGCTTTTGAGAATGCCCCTTCTGCTAAGAAAACCAAAGTTTTTGCTGGCCCTTCAGTGTTGGGCAATTGTCAAGTGGCTTTAGAGCGCATTTCTGGGCTGCTGAGTGGAGCAGATAAAGAGTTGATGGCTGAGATGTCTCTCCAAGCCTTGGGGGAGCAGATGCCGGTTGAATTAGCCAAGGTATACTCTATTTTTGTTTTAACAATTTCTTGATCGTATTGTTGCTGTTCTCTTCGTTGACTCTTTCTCTCGTTTTTGTAGGCTGCAGCTCGTGGCCATTATCTTACCTCCCAAAGCCATAGCTTGGGGAAGCAAGTGGTCACCCTTACTGAGGCTAACATTAGGCTCACAAAGTAGGGTGCCTCTATGGTGGTGGAGCTCAAAAAGGTTACTGATGAAAGGGAAGTTGTCCTTCAGTCGAAGAGAGGGTTGGAAGAGGAGAGAGATGTCGCCGTGGCGACTGCTAGGAGTCTGGAGCAGAAGATCTTGGAGTGGGATGGAGAACTTGAGAAGTACAGGACTATGAGCTTAGGAATGGTGGAAAAAGTGAAGAATGCTCGGAGGGATGCTATTTCGCTTTTCCTGCAGTCCCCTGAATACCGTCAAGACATTACCTAGCAATACTTTGATGGGTTTGAATCAATGAGGAGCCGTGCGGTCTTGGCTTACCCAGATTTGGATTTTTCCAAATTTGAGGCTGATGACGATGACGAGCTCTCCTGTCTAGACGGGGGACGGAAGGAAGACGATCAAGCTGATGATGCAGCTTCTAAAGACACAACTATCTCGAGCTCCTCAATCACTTCCCTTCTCAAGACCCCAGAAAAGGCGACTCTCCTTGTTGAAGTTAAAACTCCCGTGGCAACCCCTTCTGGCCCAACTCATGGTGATAGGCAGTCAGTTGACGTTTCCACCCCTGGCCTTTGAATGGCCAAAAACTTTTAATTCATGGGTTTCTAACTAAATACTTTAACTACTTTCTGACTTTGACTATTGTCTTCAGGAGTGGTCTTTTTGATTTGACCTCCACTCCTGATTGGTTGGTGGACTTTGAACTTGTTCTGCTTGATGATTTGTAGGGATGATCTTGGTGAGATCGTGTTTCTCGGCCTTTTTAAGGCCGTTTGTTTTGAAAATATTGATATGATAGGTATAATGAAGGCGTATTTCCCATTTTGTGCCAAACTATGGCAAGTTTGACAATCTTTGTGCATATTATGGTTGTGCTATGCATATTGACTTTTGTGGGTTTTGCCAAGTTTTACCTTCGTCACAGCTGTGCTAATTGCTTGAGCTCAGTCTTTTTGCCTGAGCTATATGTATATCCTAGCTGTGCTAAGTTTTTTGAGCTTGGAAGTTTTTCCTGAGCACCTTGCATTTCATAGTTGTGCTACATATTTGAGCTTGGAAGTTTTCCTGAGCTCCTTGCATTTCATAGTTGTGCTATGTATTTGAGCTTGGAAGTTTTCCTGAGCTCCTTGCATTTCATAGCTATGCTATGTACTTGAGGTTGGAAGTTTTCCTGAGCTCCTTGCATTTCATAGATGTGCTACGTATTTGAGCTTGGAAGTTTTCCTGAGCTCCTTGCATTTCATAGCTGTGCTATGTATTTTGAGCTTGGAAATTTTCCTAAGCTTCTTGCATTTCATAGTTGTGCTACGTATTTTTAGCTTGGAAATTTTCCTCAGCTTCTTGCATTTCATAGGGTTGTAGTAGTCATACTCCCCTAAGTGTGTAAATTGCTTGCGTCCAAACAATTAAGACACTTATTCCAATTTCCCGTAGGATATCTCTTAGGTCAGAGATAAATTATAATTTCGTAGAATGTTGTATTTGTTTAAAACATGCAAGGTTGGCCCCGAGGGTCCAAATCTTTTGCATTAAGTAAAGGCAATCGTTTCAACTGCCCGAGGTCATCGGCTTTGTAACCTCCCATTACTTCAAGCATGTAGAGACCCGTATTTTCAAAAAAAAAAAAAATCGTTTAAAGGATTTATTAATGTTAGAATATGGAATAAATGAGAAAAATGTGAAATTTGTTGGG
>JAOTQK010043295.1:0-17325 GCA_025642025.1 Rhododendron ferrugineum | reverse complement strand
ATTAAATCACACATTCTCCCCTCAAACTTCCATTCTTTCAATTAAGTCCTCAATTCAAACATTCACCAATTAATCCAAAATTTCTCGATTCGGCATTTAATTAACATTTTCGAAATTAAAATTATTCGGGTCTCTACAATATGAGCGCATAACCAATCAATTTCCCTAGCCATCCCATAACAAGGCCTAACAATGTTGTTTTTTCCAAGCATACGAGTCCACACATACTTGGAGTAGTCGCAATCAAAAAATAAGTGCTCGTGAGACTCATCTTCCAGGCAACAGAGTACAAATGTTGCATTCACCCCTAAACCCCAACTTAGAAGTCTATTCTTAGTGGACAATCTACCTAGGAAAGTTAACCATTCAATAAAGGCCCACCGAGGGACATTGTGAGAGAACCACACACCTTTAGCGCACAGGACCACGGGACACACAGTATGCAGGGCATTCCATGCAGATTTGAGTGTAAATTTTCCACTACCATTCAGGGACCAACGCACAGAATCAGAAACATCAATATTTGGGATCAAGCCAGGGAAAGTACCAGCCATGATCTCCTTAGTGATTGCATTTCTAGGGCGAGGCCATTTCCACATGCCATTCTGAATGATAGAATCCACTTTAGCTTGGAAGGATCTTCCCAAATTAAAAACAACAAATTCACCAAATCTCTGGTATAAAGGCCCAAGAGAGTGCCAATTATCAAACCACAAGAAGGTAGCCCTACCATCCCCAATTTTACACACTTTATCCAAGGCTGGACATCAACTCGTAACTTGAAAATTTTCTTGATGGTCCATGAAGCTTCATGTGGTATCTTGACCTGCCAAACACTTTGATCCTTTATGATATAGGTGTGCACCCACTTGATCCACAACGTATCAGCTTTAGAGCACACTGCCCACAGATGTCGAATCATTGAGGCCTTGTTCCAGGTCTTGAGCAACCTAAACCCCCTTCCTCCTTTGGTGCACATAAGGCCTGCCAAGCGACCTTGGCCCCTGAATGCTTGAGGTCAGGGCCTGACCACAGGAAGGATCTCAATATTTGCTCTATATCATGCAGCACCTTGTGTGGTAGAATAAAAAGAGAGGACCAGTAGACTTGAACACTGAAAAGCACAGATTGAATCAATTGGTGTCTACCTACATATGTCAGAGTATTGTTTGCCCAGGATTGAATCCTACTCAAAATTTTCTCCTTTAGCTAGCTGCACTCTGCTGCTTTCAGCCTTGTTGATATCAAAGGAACCCCTAAGTATTTGACAGGGAGGGATCCCTCACTAATGGGGAGGATGTTGCCCGAAGAGGTCTTCACTACCTCAGTAACACCAGAATAGAAAATTGAACTCTTTAGCAAGTTGGGCTGAAGGCCTGAGAGCAAGTGTAAATCCCTCAAAACCTCTTCTATTAGATGAAAAGATCCTTCATCAGCACCAACAAGGATAAACAAATCATCCGCCAACACCAGGTGAGAAATGTTCAAACTCTTGCATTTGGGATGGAAGACAAAAACTCCATTCTGACTGATCTTATATTGTAGCAAGGTTTTAAAGCCTTCCATTATCAAAAGGAATAGGTAAGGGGATAACGGGTTCCCTTGCCTAAGCCCCCTCTTACCTGGAAAAAATCCCTCCAATTCTCCATTGAGCACCACTGAAAACATAGGAGAGGTAATACACATATCCACCCATTGAATGAAATGGCTTGGGAAATCCATGACCTTCAGAATATTCAGCAGAAAGCCCCATTCCACAGAATCATACGCTTTCATAAGATCCAGTTTTATAGCACATCTTGGTTTACCACCATCTTTGTGATAATTCCTAACCAGTTCTTGCATAAGTAAAATGTTGTCCATTATAGACCTACCCTTCACAAATGCAGACTGATAGGGGCTGATAATACGAGGGAGCAAAGGTTGCAGTCTATTGGCCAATACTTTAGTCACACATTTGTACAACACATTGCAACAAGCAATAGGCCTAAAATCTCGGATAGAATTAGGAGAAGAAACCTTAGGAATCAAAGTGAGAGCAGTGCAATTCCATTGTCTAGGGAGATAAGAAGTTTCAAAGAAAAGTTGAATAGCTTGAACCACATCGGAGCCAACAATGTCCCAATTTTTTTGAAAGAAGTCAAAGGAAAACCCATCAGGACCAAGAGCTTTGTCACCCTTAATAGCCCACATGGCTGTCTTAATTTCTTCCTTAATAGCCCACAGGTTTAATAAGAGTAGCCCTATGATCACCAGAAATTCTATGGGTCACAGCAAATCTCATAGCCTGATAAGCATCCCTTTTATGAGAGAAAGGAGACCCCAAAAGCCCTACATAATAACCAAGGATCTCTTCCTTTACGTCCTTAGGATCTGTCAGCCTATCCCCAACATCATTTGTTAGACTTAAGATCTTATTCCTCAAGCAATGAGTTTTCATTATCCTGTGAAAAAACTTTGTATTTTGATCACCCAAAGCTAACCACTGCACCCTTGATTTTTGCCGTTAAAAAGATTCCTCAGCCAAACTAAGATCAACAAATTTCAATTGTAAAGTCTTTTCCATCTCAACCAAAGCACTATCATATGGAGTTTGAAAACATTGAACCTAAACATGAGATATTTCCTCTCTAGCTTGCTGAACTTTCTCTCCAATCTGAGAGTAGAACTTCTTGTTGAAAGCCCTTAAAATGGGTTTGAGTCTAGCCAGCTTCCCATACAGTCTTGACCATCTAGGACCAGCAATAGGCATGCACCACGACTTCTGTAATTCCTCTTTGAACTCTGCATGCTTCATCCAAAAACTGAAGAACTTAAAAGGCGTTTTCCTAGAGATGCCCGGCAGAACAGATCTCTGGAGCCAGAAAAGTAGTTTCAGATTCTGGAAACACATCTAACCAGGAGGCATTAATGAGCACCCTATCAAGTTTACTTTTAATATCCCCTCCACCACCTCTTTTGTTCGACCATGTAAACCATAGTCCCTTGAAAGGCATATCATCCATACCAATAGCATCCAAACAATCATTAAACTCCATGGCAGCATTAACATCAAAACCGACCAACCTCTCAGTCATCTTCCTAACGACATTGAAGTCGCCAAGTTGAATCCAAGGAGCATCACCAATTGTAGGCAACAGAACTATCATACTAACCCAGAGTCTCCTCCTTTGCATCATGTTATTCTGCACATAGACATAAGAAATATAGAAAAGTTTCTGATCTTCAGGAAGAACTTTAACTACTATCAATTGGGGAGAAGAGAAAACCAAATCCACCTGGAGAACTTGAGGATTCCAGGCAACAAACATCCTAGCCACACTACCAGTGCTAGCAATATGAAAAGAAGACCACTGACTAGGAAAACAATGCTTAACAACCAAATCAACATTTTCAAGGCAGACCTTAGCTTCAACAATACCCACCAAATTTAATTTGTGTAAACGAATCATAGATAGGACTTCCTTCTGCTTAAGAGGATCATTCAGTCCTCTAATATTCCAGGCCCCAATATTCGTTCTTTCGATGAATGTAAAGGTTTTGAGCCACCACCACCCCCCTTCGATGGAATTAGGGGACCACCTTTACCTTTCCCTCTACCCCTAGTCTTTTATTGTGTTGAAAGCAGATTTCATCCACTAGGAGATCAGGGAAATGAGCCAAGAAAATCCTTCTTCCAGGTTATCGAAAGCACAACCTACAATATTTCACATTCGGGCTAGCGCGGGGGTTGATATGAGGTGATTGATTGGTATATCTTTGGCCTTTATATGGAAGAAAAGAGAGAGAGAGTAAAGGAATGTGAAAAGGTGAATTCATTAGTCACGAGCTAGATTCATAGAGTCAACAATTTAATTTCATTGGTACTAATCCTAGACTCTGCTCCGATTTCTAAGTAGTAAATCGTATTGAGAAACTGAAAAGGTGAAAAACCTTTGGGTAAACACATTAGATTGACGAGCCTTTCCTGATACTTCGATGCATAGAACCTGAGTGTCCCTTGGAATCCATGCGTACATATCCAGATCACCTATGAGCCTAGTTTTTCCAAAAATTAAGTGATGAATCTTGAACGGATGAGTGAGAATTTTTCCAAAAAATCTTTAGTGATGAACCCGTATATATATTGTGAAAACACGGGTACAAAAGACCAGGAGTTTCTTCAAAACGTGGCAAATTCCTACTAAAATTGGAAGGGCAAGGACCCCTTAAAAGAGCAACTCTAATGCCGTGGCTAAATCAACTCCAATACAATAGCTAAACCCCGCACCAAAACATTTACTACAAGAAACAATTGGAAGAAAATGCATTGCAAACTGATGTGTGATTATTAATTCTACATGTTCAATGTAATTGCATCAGCTTGAAAAATACTCATTTGTCTAAATCTTGTCATGTCGAGTCGTCTCCACAGAGCCAATGACAAGTTACCAGTGGTTTCTAATGGTTAAGAATTTAATCATGAAATGGGAGAATGCTGAAGGGGCTCACTAAATGGTCTGATTCCAAGCCACAGTAACTGCAGTATAGTGTTGGAAACTATTCTTGCCTTTTTGTTGTTCTTTAGAATCCATCTAGTTTACAATGTCTACTGCGCCTTGTATCTTCTTCACGAGACTCTGATTGTGACCTTCAATGTGCTCAAAGATCATCTCTAAATGTCTTTTATATGGTGCTGTTCTTTTTTTTCTCAATGGCCAGCGGTTGAGACAGTTCTTGGTCTTTATTGGGCTTGTTCTGCAAAACAAGACAAACAAACGAGAGAGAAATACAAATATTGACCTTCATACAGACGAGGACAATTTTCTACTTGAATGTAAGAAAGTATTCTTCCCTGACTACGGTTGAATATGAGATTGTTGTACTTTCAAATCTTCTCATATTACCAGCAAATTAGGCCACCGTTAAATTATCTCCTCAGTTTTCCAATAAATGTGGGGCGTTGACTCTGCTTTTATCATTTCCATCTTAAAGGATTGAGTCAAACCCAAAAAAACGCGGTGCCATGGAATCAAGTACAATGAATCCCATGGCAAATCCTAGCAGACACCGATGCTAGCGATGTTTGCAACAACAAACTGGTAGGTCTGGTCATGGTCCTTGTGAATGGACTCGCCATTGAAAAACAATATAAAGGGCCAATATGGTGGTGTTCTAAATAAGAAACATTACAAAAGGCCAATATGGTGTCATTCTCAAGAAACTGACGTGTGAAGAGAACAGACACTTTTTGATCCCAAATAACATATAAACTTGGTCTCAGTAACCTTATGAGGCAACAACCACGTCGAGTGATTTAGGGCTTGTTCGGTTGAAGGTTTTTAGATTTGGATTTTGGATTTGGATTTGTAATGATTAGGGTAGGGAGATAGGGTAATGATTGGAGAGAGATAGAGATAAAAATGAAAGTAGTGGTTGGAGATAGGGATAATGAGTGGATGTTGGAGTAGGGTAATAATTTTGAGTCCAAATTCTCAATCCTCAACCGAACAAGCCCTTAAGGTTCATGCCTAAAAATTACACATTCCCGTTCCCCACTATCTTGTTGCAGGAAATCTGAAAAGAAAAAAAATGAAATAAAGGAGTCTCACACTCATCCGTACATGCAAAAAAAATGTTCAGCACCTAAATCAACATCGCCTAGAATCTTCATGAACCAATACACCGACACTACCACATAATTTGTTTTCTGTGAATAAAATATATGTTCACAGAAGATACCCATCTACTTAAATGTATACAGGGTTCTAAGTGGAGTTGGTGATACTCCAAAAGAAACAACTATTTCTACAGTCCAGAAAATTGGTTTTGATATTAGAATTAAAGGTTCTCAATTCAAAAACGAACGTTGAACCCTCCCTCTTAATAGTGCCATATGCTAATCATGGAAACTCCCTATATAAACTTCCTCATTCTTAGTTTCTCCTAGAGGATAGGTTCTGAGTCATTGGAAGAGTATCTCTTTTCTTGTACTTTGTTTTGTTTGCTCTTCAGTAAATCTCTCAGTCACCAAAGAGAAAGTAGACATAAAACTAAAATTAATAGAACATTACAAGGTACATGTTATAGTACTGCGGTTCACATTTCGAAGACGAAAAAAATTCTAGTGAGTGAAAAGAATTAAAAAAATGGAAACCTTTTGCCAACATAATTACGTAAAAGGATTAATCTCAAGATAGATGTTGATTAATGTCTATATAACACTACCCAAAGGCCAATACACAAGTTGGTGACGTATTGTGTTTGGCAGTTCAAATCAATGATCTGTTCTCATTCCTACATTTTTGGACGACCAACAAGACTAGTAGTACCAGGTATGAACTTTATGCTCCTAAATTCAGTTAACGTTGCTACGTACGTAAAACTCATATATAGCATGAACGTATGATAAGAACACTGTACCCCAAAATAGAACAAAAATGTCAAGTTAATTACCAAGTGATGACAAGTACCCACCTAAAATACCCTGAGCAGGTTCAAAGGAGAGTGAAAATGGCAAGTTTCTTTTTTTTTTTTTTCTGAAACAGAATATACTCCACAATTGGTCCACAGATTGTAAACGCCTCAATTTAGATTACTGTACTTCCTAAGCTGGGTCCTAGAGGGTTGCTCACACCCGTGAGGATTGCACTCAGACTACCCTATCATCTGGAAGAAGTGAGCTCTAGCCTCCTGTTTGTGTAAGTTCCCCCTAAATTTTTGGTTTGATATTTTTTTTGGTATATTGTACTTTTTGTAATAATCTTTTTAGCTTTTCGTCCTAATTTGTTAGACTAATCACTGGTCTCAACAAGGGGAATCAGAAACATACATAGATGTGGACCGTAGTTGAAAAAAGTATATATATAAAACAACACTGAAGACAAAAATAACAGTTGTTTCGCATTTTTTTTTTCTTTAGTGCATTTTTTTGCTTTTGATCATATTTTTTTAGTTTTTAAACTCCTCTCGTCCAAACAGTCAAGACGAATAATTAATCCCAAAAATATTACGTGAGTATGAGAAAATTCATCAAGACAAACAAAAATATCAAAACAAAAATTAAGAACGGGAATTGTAATGAGATATTCAATAAATCTAAACTTGCATACAAAGGATAGATTATTCCATTCTCCAAGAGCAATGCTCCTCCCCACACAATAATTTTCTAATCAAAGTGGGACAAACCTTGAATTGTTGCCGGGTTGTTTGGAAGATCATTCAACTTTGGGATCTTACAGGTTCATCAGTCAGCCTTTGGCTTTCCCTCATGTCTTGGAATTCCTGAGGAGTATACCATTTGATTAACCGTTTCCCATCCTTGTATAAAAACTGGACCTTTGGTATATGCTCAACAATCCAATGGTCTTGGCCTTTGTCTGGCTTCATCCTGTCTAAGAACTCTATTGGCATATCAATAATATAAAGAGATTTGAGTTCTCTGAGGTTGTGGATACCTGAGGGTACCTCCCTTAGTTGTGGGCAAGGTCCGATCCAAAGCAAGTTAAGAGCGGGCAAACCACCTTCCTCTATTATAACCGAATTCAATCCCTCTAAGAATCGGAGGTATAACTGCTTAAGCTTCTGAAACCCACCAACGTCGAAACACAATTGTTCTCCATCATACCCGCTGTAGAAATAAAGCTTTATCAAATTAGGCAATGCTTGAAGAACTTTTATTGCATGAGGACTGGTCAACCCGGACGAATGTAGATTTAAGGCAACTAAATTATCAAGTTTCAGTATCCAGTTCGGTAATGTTTCCAAACGTCCGCCCAAGTATAGACGTTGAAGAGATTCGGGTGGAGAAGAAAGAGATTGTAAATCCAGTATCTCATTGCCCTTTAAAGCCCCAACCCTTAGAGTTTGAAGGTGTTTCATCTTCTCAATGGCGGTACAGAGAGCCTTCCCATTTTCTCTTTTCAGTTTCAGAATACCCAACTTCCTCAACTGTCTCAAATTTTCTAGCTCTTTGATAGTAACGAGGTTGACCCCTTCATGATTGTTTACCTCCACGTTCCACAACGTCTGCAACTCTACTAAATGCCCAATCCCTCCTTGCATCTCCACTCCTCTTCCAATAACATAAGACGAGGCGATAAGATGACTCCAACTTATGGAGTCTACTTAAGATGCCAATTTGTAGCATAGACACAAGCAAACCTGAAAATTTTAAAGTTTGTAGGTTGTGTAGATTTCCAATGGACTTCGGAATTATCTCCACTTTTGTCCTCTTGATACTTAAGTATCGCAAATGAAGAAGATTTCCCACTTCTTCATGAAGTTGATTAAGAGGAGCATCCTGAAGATCTAGTACTTTCAAAAGCTTGAAATTCACAGCTAGAGTACCCAATAAATGCTTCTTTGGCAACTCCCCTGCTGAGGAAAGAAAAACGGAACGGATTCTGGATTTGGTACAACCAATGGTTTCCAAATCCTTTAGGCCTCATTGTATAAAATAATCCTGTACATTCTAAGTAGAATTCACATGTACATAGATCTATTTTCATGCTTCCCAGTATTTTGATTTCTTGCCAATGACCGATGGGAGAACATTTTCGGTAACTCACCCATGTTGAGGTGTAATTTTGAGAAATGCTTCTTGAAAGTTTCTGTTTAATGAATTATCTTAAAATGGGTGGTGTCCTTTTAATTTTCTTACTTCTGTTTCATTTTGAGTTATGGTACTTTGATTCTTCTTACAAATTCACAGGCACAATACACTCTTGATATGAAAGCTGCCAATTAAGCCAATAAGGAAAACTAATTTAATCGTCGAAAAAATTTCTTCAATCTTGCATTTGTGCTTATTACATAGGCATTTGAATTGAAAGAGCAAAGAACATCCATGGAGCTTGTAATTTACAAATTCAGCGAACACAAATGAACACAAATGATCGTCGAGAACACCCACTCACTGCAAATAGTAAGGTTGGTTGCATTCCGGGGGAAGTCCCTGAGGAAAGCGTTTGTAGTCGGTGCAGTAATCGTATATCATACAGTTCTCCTGCGCCCACAAGAGTTTTTCCTTCTCTTCGGAGTCCAATGATTGGGTTAGCGATGCCTCAGTTACTGAATTCAAAGTCTCAGAAGAACCACATGAAGATGATCCTGACGAGTATTCGCAAGCATTCATGACAAAACTTTTATACGAAGCGGTGAAAGGAGCTCGCGTCCAATCAGTCTTTATTCTCCCCCCTTCCGTGGCCCAGGACTCTCCATCCCATATGGTCGCGTAGACCGTCATCGCTTGGTTATTTAGGAATGGGACACCGATGGCTTCGTTATTATTGAATACCCTTATTGGAGTATCATCCACCATGAGGCTGTTCGTTTCATGAATAAAAGAGGCATTAGAAAGCAGCTAAGAAGCTAAAGTCTACTGGAAAAAAAAAAAAAAAACAACGATGCAGGACATCGTTATGCATTAAAAACTCTGTTTGTACACTTATGAAAGCAGAGGATAGGGTACGTTACATGATGCGTTGAGGATTCCAAATCACTGTGTACTTGTGGAAGTATGCGGTGAGATCGAACCAGACACGAAATTGCTGTTCCCGGTTACCGACGCCTTGGGAGAAAATATTGGTTTGGATAGTGTATGGCTGTCCAGACACATTGCCTAAGAATTCAAAGTCGATCTCATTATGGTTTGCTCCCTGGGAGGATAACTGCATGCATTGAAAAAAGAAAGTCAGAGAAGAAGAGATAGATGATGTATAAAAAAGAGAGAGAGGTGTGTTTGACTTTTAGTATAAAAAGAGATAAGTGTCTTATTCCGACATATTGAAACAATCTTTGGTATTGGGTCAACTTTGACTTAATTTTTGGGTGTGTTTACTTTTTTGCTGTATGTATCATTGGAATTGTGATCGGAAGGAGTAGATTGTGGCTTACATAAAAGGTGGCGATAGCGCCAGCAGAGTTGCCAGGAACAAGCTTGATATTCATGTCGAACCTTCCAAACAAGTAGTTGTTTTTGGATTGATAACCGGAGCCAGTAGAATTGTCTAATGACAACTTGAGAAGTTTACCGCCATCGAGTATATTAGCCAGTTCGTTGCCATAATTTATTTCACCAGCTCGGTGGAAGGTCTCAGCTGAGGCAACCTTTAGAAGGGCCATCAACAATATTAGAACCATATGAATTACGGAGGAGGAAGGGGTGGACATTGGAGAGAGAGAGAGAGATAATGAGCGTCGCGACCATCAAAAGCATAGTCGAAAATGTTGCAGGTGTGGTGCAATTAAAATTTGACACAACAAACGATTTCGCCAGAAAGATAATGTTGCAGACAAGCTTTCCAAAAAGGATCATGAGCGTCGCGACCATCTATATTGGGCACTTTATCAAACTTACCGCAGTCCCATATTGCCTGTACACTTAATTCCTTTGGCCCTATATCTGGTAAGACTTTGCGAAATAGAATTACAAACAAAAATCTTTGCGGATTAATGATATGGGTAGCACTTCTCTCCCTCGATCCCACCCATGCACCCATTTGATCTGAGTTGTCTTTGCTAGCTATTTGTACCTATACATGTTTATATAGTATCTTTTTGTAAAAACTGTAGGGATTTAGGCTAAACTGGTTCTTTTTAATTTTAATTGTTGTTTGTTTGTTACACTAGAGGCCGTGCAAGTCAAATTTTGCTTATTTCTTAAAATTCGATCAAACAAACAATAAGCAAGAAGCTATTGTTATTCTGTCAAATTCAACTTTCGCACGTATTGCATTCGTTCCGGCCTCTAATAAAATAAGGTATATTTAAAAAATGCTATTTCCTTTTGTCCTTTACATCATCTTTTATTGGTATATATCTTCTTTTATTGGTCATCGTAAAGTATCATTTACCCCGTTAAGTTCATAAATTTACCAAGATTTTTAAATAAGATCCTCTTTGGAAAGAAAGAAGACTTTCACAGTTAGATGAAATGGTTTTTTGCATTATAAATAAAGAGAAAATTAGAAACTAGAATATTGTAAAATTTTAGGGGTTCATTAGGATTTTTCTTTGTAATTTTATTTCTCGTAATTCCTATTCCTTTTCTGCATGTTAAAATGTTTACTTACGACATAATTATCATGTCACAGTCCGACTCTGATTCTATCGCAATTAATCCCGTGACCAGTCCACCCGACGGTCCCTTCATTTTGATTCTACCGCAATTAATCCAGTGACCCACCCGACTGTCACTTCTTCGGTTTGCTCACCGCGCGCCCGGTTGACTATAACATGCTTTGTTTGTTTATTTTCATCTTTAAACATAACCAGACAACTTTATTTAGTGCACATGATATATACTTGTCCACAAATTGCCCCTTAAGTATGCTATACATCTAGCTTCACAAAAGTGGTAGAAGTGACAAACATTTTCTCCCTAAAATGGCCCTGGGAAGATTCCGAGGGCTCTTTGTTCATTCCACCTCTCGATCTGCAGAAACAGAAACCCAATTGGTATTGTTAGTTAACATTACAATAAAAGATGAGATACTTTTGTTAATTAAGGGGAAAAGAAAGGGTTCATATATGAGTTGGGTAATTACCCATTCACCAGGACACACAGAGCGATAGTATTTTGCAAACTTCTCACATTCTATTGCCCCCTCGCCCTTTACTTGAATGCACCTAACATCAACATTAAATGCAAAAACTATATTTCTACTTCTTGAAAAAGACTGAAATTAAATTGGAAATATATATATATATCTATATTATAAAACAGAGCGGTTTCTGTTAAAAATGTCTAGGGATATAAACGTGAGTAATCACTATAGCCATTAGATCACTTCCTTTTGAATTTGTAACCGTACGATTAGGGACAAAAACGAAAAAGGAAAACTTAAACTCTCTCTCTCCATTTTTGGTAACATTAATAATCACTGTTACTCTATACATTTTGATTGAAAAAGATTTCTTTTAAAACATTTAAAATCTCACTCTCCTCACGTTTTCTGCATTTCCAATCCATTCACGTTTGTATGCATAAACACATGTAACCCTTATACAACTAAAATCTAAGATGATAAATTTGCATGATTATGGCCGGTTTTTTAAGTGTTCGTATTTTTTTTAGATGGGCTTTGTGTGAACTTATAGTTGAGCAAGGGAATTGGAGGTAAATGTGTTTATGTTGGAAGTGCTTTTAGGCACGGGCAATCCGCTAGTATATTATAAAACAGAGCGGTTTTTCACCAAAATGTCTATACATACAAACATTGATGCATCTACAGTCGTTCGATCGTACTTAGTGATAAGGTTATAGTCGTTGGATCAAATGAATGAAGTTTCCTACTGTATTAACCACATTGCTCTCTCTCTCTCTCTCCATAAATTACTCTCATTAAGGCATTATTCAAATGAAAACCAAAATCATAACATTTGTACGAAATCTCGAGATCACCAACCAAAACCACCGAGATCACCGAAATCAAAACCAACATTCTTTTTCCTATTTCTTCTTACATCACGGAAATCACCAAAAATAGAATTTTCTATACATCATTCATATGATTTTCTACTTCACCGAAACCACCGAGGTGAGTTCTTCCATAGACAGTTACTTTTCATTAAGATTATGATGTTTACTCTTTTTTAAGAGTATGGTGTTTACTCTTTTTTAAGTGTTTTCTCTATTATTGAAAAACGCAAAAGAATTATGCGCCGTTGCTTCCGATTCTACTCTTCTTTTATGTGTTTAAAAATTGTTTTCAGTGTTTTCTCTAATATTGAAAAACACGAAAGAATTATGCGCCGTTGCTTCCGATTCTATTCTTCTTTTATGTGTTTAAAAATTGTGGTGCCCCTTCCGATACTATTCTTCTTTTATGTATTTAAAAATTGTGGAGCTCATGTTATAAAATAGATGTCTATAAAGTCTGAAATCAAAATGACAAAGAAGAGAAGGATGAGAGGCATGTGTACAAAGAATTGTAAGTGATTAGGGTGTTTAGTCGAGGTTAGGGGCAATTTTTTTCTTTTTGCTCGGCCAGGGGCATTACCTACGCTTCAATCATATGATGTTTCAGATCCACTATTTTTGCTTTATGTTCCCCATGTCTTTTTTTTTAATTATATATATTTGGTATAGTACTTCTCAAAAAATATCTCATGTGCAGGCATATGTTGATCAAAACTAAGAGGTTTTTTTGTCTTTTAATATCTGTTGACATATCAAAAGAAAGAGGATTACAAAATTAATTAACACCATATTCTTTAATTTCTACCTTGATAATTGTTGCAACAACACTTTTTTTGCATCGAGACTAACATTTTACCTATAGTGTAGCGCATGTGGTTTGATGAGCTGTACTGGGGTTGTGACTGAGTGTTCAATTGGTTTTAGGTTGAGTGTTCATTTCTTTTTTGGGCTAGGTGCTCCAGACTACTAGAATTGGATAATCATAGATATTTGGGTTTGGTATTCAAAGAAAGGCTAATCCAAAAAATTTACATATATTTTAAGAGAAAATAATTTTTTAGGGTGTTTATGTGACTATTTTTCTTAAGCTATACAGCCGCCTCTAGCAATAGATATGTTGCGTGTCGCATAGTTGAATTTGTTGGACAGAGGTTGGTACATTGCACGCAAGTTTAGTAGTATTAATTTGTGTGTATATTGCGCACATTAGTATTTATTTCCATGTGCTTAGTGTTCGAGCCGTGCCTTCAGGCACGGGCATACACTAGTCTATATAATAAAACAGAGCTGTGTTTGAATCCAATAGACAACCAACGCTCAAGATTTATCCCCCTCCCTACATAAATCCTCACCCTTCATCCTACCTTCCTTTTAAATTTTACTCCTACATGTTTCCTTGATATGAGAAAACGAGATTAGAGGAATAAGAAAAAACGGAATTAAAAGAATAAAAGGTATGAAAATCTGAACCTATATCTAAAAGAACCTATCCCGTGCAAAACCATTTTGGTAAAAATCGGAATTAGAGAAATAAGTGTATGTAAAGAAATGTAAATTGCACAAGAGATTTTAAAACCCTTAAAAATTATTCTTAGATTTTATATATCTGCCTCCCGATTTTCATTATAATGTCGTAGGATTGTCCCGTTTTTTATTCTTTGCATAACCGATCCCTACCCGTCCATTGTTATAATGGACGGTCCAGATTCGCTCAGAGAATAAATAAACTATTCGCGCGAATAGTTTACTTAAAATCTGGACCGTCCAAACACATCTGGACGGCCAGAATTTGTTACACAACACACAACGGTTATGTGTGTAGCATTTTTCTTTCACTATTTATGGAATGATTACTATCAAAATGAAGTCGATCGATTTGTGCACATCACACCCTATTGATTTTGGTATGATAAGTGTCAATATATGGACTACCATAATTAACTATAAAAATTCCGCCTTGGGTCGATTTAAGCCGTGATTAGGATCTTTAAAAAGAAACCTCTAGGACTTTTTCTCTCTTTCACCATTTATGCTTCCATATCTATATGCATATGCTACCACCGATTTCTTTATTGGTTTATTCCATCGAAAGAAGAGACTCCAAGAAACAAAAGAATGGAGACCATGCTGGTAATGAAATTTTCTTATAAAAAAAAGGCCGAACTATTTGCAGCGACAAATTTCCTGAACGTAGCCCGTGTACCATATTATATACAGGTGTATATAATATGGTGTACGGGCTACGTTTAGGAAATTTGTCGCTGCAAATAGCTTGCCCCAAAAAAAAAACATACAATTCAGTGATGCACTGTGACTCTTAACCACTAAGATGTGAAGGTATGCTGTGAAGTAACACTAAATACTGGTGAGCAACAAAAATATTGTATTGTTTATTTTTTAGCTATCCAAATATTATTGTATTAATTGATTTTTTTCCTTCCTTCGATCTTTGGTTGCAAATGGACCCTTTTGAGCTCTTTGTGTGTGTATTTGTGTTTGTGTGTGTGTGTGTGTGAGAGAGATGGGAGTATTTGAGAAAAATACAACTACATAAATTTTGGAGAATAAATTCTACCCACCGCCGCCGGTGTAAAACCTTATTTTTTCATCACCGTCTATTCTAGATTCCACCGAGCGTCTATTGTTGTAATATGAACCTTTTATATTTTAAGATCTGTAGTCTAATATTACCATGCAAAAAATCAGCTTGATTGGAAGTCAATAGATATATCAAAATTTAAATTTTGGTTTATAAAATGAACGATTTGATTCTGTCAATAATAATAAAGATAAACCGTCCAAAATTCAATTTTTGATACTCTTATGGATGTCCGATCAAGTTTGTTTTTTGCGTGTATATATTACTATGTGAGATCTACAAGATGAACGATTTAAATTAACAATTAACACACGATATGATCGAAAAAGGCAGCGGTGGAAAACTCCACTTTTTCACCGGCGATGGAAAGAATTTATTCTCTAAATCTTGAACTTCTCCTTCCTTGGACGATTTCAGTTATATTTATTAGATTGAATAATTAGAGAAATATTTGCATGCTTTGGAAGTTTTATTTGAAATTTTAAAGTAGATTGTTTAACCACAAATTTATTTCCCTAAAGACAATAAAATAAATATTTTTTAAATATCAAAAAATCCCGTTCAGCATAAGAAAAGGTTTGAGTTTTCTCAACACGGATTATAAACGAGTGCCTAATTGATACTCTAAAATTTTCTTTCATTTATCCAAAAATAAGGTCTTCTAGCCTTCAACTGGAATTTGATAAACCTTTCATAATATATTTTTATACTCCATACTACTATTTTCTTTGCCTTAATGTTTTCGCAGAACATTTTAGTAGTACTTTCTATTTGTCTTTGTTTCATTCTTTCCTCCAATAGTCAATGACTATCGTAGATTAGTTTATGGCTTAAGCCTAGAAGCAAATTGAACAAGACGTAGTTACGGTAGTGTTTTATTGTGTTTCTGAACATTTTTTTTTAAACAACAATCAAATGATCCTATTTAATCCTATTGCACCAATCCAAAGATGGAAGGTGGTGGTGGAGGTCATATTGTTGGCTATCATCTTCCTAATCGTTTGGATCTTTAGAATGACTCCTATTCTATCTTCTTCTTCTTTTTAGACTGTAGGCTACCATTCTATCTTTTTTGATGGTAGCTAGCTGACTAGCTGTTAAGTGCGACATCAACTATGGTGGCTTTGAATTTTGCTGGGTAGGCACCCACTATGTACTGAATTTAGTAATCTTTAATGATGTATATTGAAAACTTTTTCAATTACTTATTGAATGATTTGTGATTTGAATAGCAGCTTCGAAATAGTTTTGATTCCTTAAGTAATAATATCTTTGATTAAGAGCGCAATTTTATTGTTAATAGTGCACAAAACTTTTATATTAGGTTACTTCTTAATAAATGCCTTCAGGCACGGGCTCATTTGTTGAAAACATGTTGTGTCATGCTTTCTGGCATGAACACAATCGCTATAATTAAATCTCAGCTAATGATCAAAAAAAAAAAATCTCAGCTCAAATTTTATTTTTCCTTGGTAGGTTTTCCGATTTCAAATTCTTTTGAATTTTAGATTTTATTTTTCCAGGATTTATGTCCATTTTGTCGATTCTCTATATTCTTTTCCCTTTGTGGTTATGTGTGATCCTGATTTCCATGTTGTGGTTCATGCATATCTAACTTTCGGTGAATTATACAAATTCTTATTTGTTGGGTTGCATTTGATGTGATACTCTTTTAAGGAGCAGGCTTAGTTTGGTTTGGCGCGGGCAATGTGTAAGATTAAGTTGTGTAGTTAGATTTCATGAAAAGTTCATTTTTATTTGCATATAGCTTAAAAATGAACTTTGATGGAGTTACATTTCATTCGTAGAGTAGGAATTGTTATTTCATGTCAATTAAGACAAAATTACGCAGGTCACTGCTTGAATCCGTGCCTTCAGGCACGGGCATTCGCTAGTTATAAATATTACATGTCACTTATGGTTCAAAGTAGTTTGACATAGTTCGGTGGTATTAAGGTTTACGCGTTTTACACGCGACTTCTCGAGTTTGAGCCCCAGTGGCCAAAGCTTTTAACTCGCTCACCTTTTTCAAGGTGTACAAAAAAAGGTTTGAGCTGTTCTCACTGGGTTTCAAACCGGCTACCTGAGGTACTAACGACGTGCAACAAGTAGTTGTTGCCAACTGGACTACAAGCCTTTGGTACTACTTAATTTAAGGTAATAAGATATATATAAAAATGATGAGAGGCCCATTTTCAAACCCCGCCTAGGACCTCGAAAATCTCAGGGCCGGGCCTGCTTCAATGAAAGCAACACGATAAAGACAAGAATAAAAGGATATTGTCTACTTGAAAGACGTAAATTGCTCCCCCCCCCCCCCCCC
>JAOTQK010043290.1:0-17325 GCA_025642025.1 Rhododendron ferrugineum | reverse complement strand
CCAGCACCAAAAGGTATCAACTCAAAATCCTGCCCTTTGAAATCAATAGCGCTACCCATGAATCGATCTGGTTCAAATACTTCTGGATTTTCCCAACTCTCTGGGTCCCTCCCTATAGCCCATGCATTGACAAAGAACCTTGTTTTGGCAGGAATGTTGTACCCATCAATGGTTACTTCTTCCATAGACTCTCTTGGGACTAGCACTGGTGCAGGGGGATGTAATCGAAAGATCTCTTTGACAGCGGCTTTCAGGTAGTGCAGCTGCGGCAGGTCGGTTTCTAACAAGGTTTTTCTCTCTCCAACAACACTTCTTACTTCAGCTTGTGCTGTTTTCATGGCTTTGGGGTTCATGATTAGCTCCGTCATTCCCCAGTCTAGAGTTATGAAGGTTGTGTCTGTTCCTGCTGCAAACATGTCCTGCAATGGGCAATAGTAAATCCTGTCACTAGCTACTACTAGAGTGACATTGTAAACCTACTTGAAGACACAGCTTCAACACAAGTTTAATGAACACGACTTTGTGAAACCATGTGGGTTTGGTCCTTTGGAAAGTTCCTTAGGGACCGATTCACTCTGCGTAGATTGACTGAACGCAGAAAACCTTCCACTGGCAGGTGATCGTGTTTTTCACAGGATTTCTCGTTACTCATGTCAGCATTTGTCGTTTGTGGGCTTCTCAAAGCGTTTTATTGTTACTTGAAAACCGTTGTACTCGGAAGTATAAATCTTTAACCATACATGGGTTTGGTGAAAAAACTTACCAGAATGATGGCCTTGACGTTGTCCATGGTGAGAGTCATTTCAGAATCCCCCTTTTTCTGTATCTCAAGCAAGACATCCACAAGGTCCTTGTGCTCTTCCTTTTCTCTCACGGGATTGAGATGCTCCTCTATCACCTCGTCAAAGAACCGATCGAAACGTCGAAAAGTGTTCTGGAGTCTCGATTTCATGCCAGTCAGAGTATGTATGAACTCCATGGATGGGAAGAAATCTCCCACGCTGAATCCTCCGAGCAGCACCTGGTACTCCTCGAGCATCTTTTGGAACCCGTGGCGGTCGTAGTCCCCGCCCTCTGTGAAATCCCTCCCGAACGCAACTCTGCAAAGGACGTCATTTGCGTACAGTCCGAGGAGCTTGGTTAAGTCGGCGGCGCCGGTACATGATTCGGCAATCCTGTGAACCAAACGAGCAACCTCTTCTTCTCTCACAAAGCTGTACGATTGGACCCGCTTCGCGCTTAGCAGCTCAAGTATGCAAATCTTACGTATGTGCCGCCAGTAAGCGCCGTACGGCGAGAATACGACATCGGTGCAGTCGTAGAAAAGGTGTTTGGCCGAGAAGATCTGGGGGCGGCTCGAGAGGGCGAGGTCGTGAGTTTTCATCACTTCCTTTGCTAGTTTAGCCGATGAAACCACAACCGTCGGAATCTCACCCAGTTGCAAGTGAACGATGGGACCGAATTTCTCCGTGAGGCGGCGGAGAGAGAGGTGGGGCATGCCCCCTAGCTGGTGAAGATTCCCAATTATGGGCAGCTTTGGAGGGCTTGGCGGGAGGTTGAGATTTCTTGTCCTTGATTTCTCCTTTGAGAGAAGCTTCAGGATCACAAGTACTAGCAAAGTTGATGCAAAAAGAAAGGAGGGCAGGAGACCATCTCTCAGCCATTGAAGGATGGCCATTGGAGGTGAGTAGTTGGCACCACTTTCTTCGTTAATGACATCCATTTACAAACTTAAGGAGGGTGTCCATTGAATTGTCAAAATTCTTGTCATAGTCCTTGACTAGGTTGGCTATTGCTCTCTTTTCTGAGCTGTTTACCCAAGGACAGAGACTTTGTAAGGAATCTTTGGACAACTTGTTGGAAAAATTAGTAGTATAATGCACAATTTCTTGTAAATTAAAATATCCAATAAAGTAAATCAAAGAACAATCTTACCGAGCTATAGAGCACGCCAATGACGTTGTCCTTAAAGGTTGATTCGCACCCCCTCCGAGCCAATGACTCGGTGCGTAGGACTCGTGGCACGCAACCTCTCAGGATTTAACTATATAGTCTTCTCCTCCTAACTCGCACTAATCGGAAGAGGATTGAACAACCCCTCTTTGATGGTTCCTCTTTTTAGAACAAACAACAAAAGAGCTTTGAAAAGAAGGAAAAGGATTTTGGTTGGGAGTGATCTGTTTTTTCCGGAGAGAGAGAATGTGAGAGTAGTAAAAAACAGTTGTGGAGGAGGAAGACACATGTGAATATATACTCCCTCCGTCTCTATTTAATTGTCCATTATGATTTTGCGTGTATTTTCAACGGCTTATATCTCTCGACGTACATTGCTAAAAATATGCAATATGGTTTTTGTTTGATAAATCTCAAGTTTTTTTCTAAGACAATGATTTCAAAAAGATAAAAAATAATATATGTCGAGAGATATATGTAACGCTCCTAATTCTTGGCAATAAAATTTAATGCTCAATTATCATTTCTTTTTACTTAATTGTAATTTTATTAAAATTTTAAAGAAAACTAAATCCTAAAACTAAGTGAGTACGTACATTCATTACACCCCACTATTATTATATATGAGGATAAAATCCTAGACTAGTATATATCCATAATCATTATCCATATGCATGCATAAAGGCATGTATTGAGAGAGCCGGAAAGAAAAAAAAAAGGGGCAAGGGAGGAGGAATTTTTATCCATTCTCTGACACAATCATTAATGGAGTATGACTCACATGTGATTGACTTGGCAAGATAGAGAGAGAAAGAACCGGCTGAGAGAGAGAATAGAGAGAAAAGATAAGATTTGGGGAACAAATCCTTACACCCATTATTGTGCGTACTTATCCAATCTTAGTAGACTTGGTTGGCAAGAAGAGAGAGAGAGAGTAATAAAGCCGAGAGAGAGAAGGGCTCTTGCCTATAAATACTAGTAACTTCTCTCCCCACTTTTCCACACTCCTGATTTCCATTTCACCCACACATCGCATGCAAGCACAATTCTAGTGAGAGAGAGTAAGAGTTAGTTTTGTAAATTGGAGGCTCAATTGGAGTTTGTGCCACCCACAATCTGACCCGACACTGCTAGAATCAAATCCTACAGCTTAGAAGAAATGTAGAAATCTCTTACCTACACACCTAAGTATAATGTTGATGTGCTATATGAAATTGGAATTTTTATGCCATCATATGTTCAAGCCTCCTTATCTCTAGTTACCAAAATATATAATCGATATACTAGTAATTCTTTTGTTAAGTATCGAAAATCGGTTTTTACGTGTTGCACGAAAAGATATAGTTATCTGGAAACTTGGGAATGGTAATTGAATGAAAGAAGGTTGCTATATTACTTGGGCACCGACATTTAAAATATAAATATATATATGTGTGTGTGTGTGTGTGTGATTTAGAATTTAGTCACTGGAATTGGAATCTATTGGAATTCGCATGATAGATTTACATCGATTAAGTGAAGTACGTAAGAATGTTAATGAAAGTGCCAGTAATGGTGTTCCTTTATTATGTGCCGATATTGTTTTAGATTGATAAGCAAAAGAAAAAAAATAGAGAAGCATGGAAAATCTGGATTCATTATTATCGCATGATTTTATTATTGTGAATATGAGAAAATGATGCATGTTTACGAGACACGAGAAACGACAAATGAAGTACGAAAAGAAATGAGAAAATGAAATATGAAAAGGATTGATGATTGTGTGAGCATGAGAACCCGGTAGGTCCATTGAAGATGGTCAGCGGAATCATGGCTTAAGTGTGCGTGTGTGAGCATGAGAGTCTGGTAGGTCCTGAAAGACTGGACGGCGGAACCATGGCTCGGATGTGCGTATGTGGCCTAGGAGCCCGGTAGGTCCTGAAAGATGGTCAGAGGAACTAGTGCCGTGTGTGTTGAGAAATGTGAAATGATTAAAGACTAAGAGCCCGGTAGGTCCTGAAAGAGACGATCAGCGGAGTCAGTGCTTTTGGGTGGCAAAATCTGAATTTAGCCTGGGAACCCGATAGGTCCTGAAAGACGGTCAGCGGAACCAGTGCTCGAGGAAATAAGATGGAAAGTGGAATCGATACTTGAAAAATGAGGACACAAATTATGATACGTTGCGATGATGGTAAACTCTGACAAGACACTAACACTTTATCTGTTGATTGGATTTTATTTTTTATATTTTTATTTTTGAGATGAACTGTTGACTCCTGAAATTTATTTTCAAAGTTATATGTTATTTTTGTTAGTGTAAGGGACATAGGGGTAGGAGTTAGCTACTGAGCTTAATTGCTTATCGGATCTACTTTTTGTGGACCTGGCATCTTATGCCAGATAATAAAGATGGATAGGAAGAGTACTACAGTCTAGAGGAGTTTGGTGCAGGGCAGATGGTTGCAGAAGAAGACGGACGTCCTGAAGAGTAGAAGTTACCTTAGTACCATTTCCTAAATTTGAATTAATGTAATTTGAATTTCTAAGAGTATTTGGATTGTAATGACTTAATTATCCTCTTTATTTAAATAAATGGCAAACTATGTTTTAAACTTTATTTATTTAATGTTCCCAAAAATCGGGGCGTTACAACTTGGTATCAAATCTTTTGGTTCAAACCCTCGGCGTTGGGTAGATTGAGTAGAACACTTTCCGAGAGAGTAAACTTGAATTATTAATCATAATTATTTCTTATGTTACCCTAAAAAAAAATTTAATAATTTCAGTCTAAACTATAAGTATTATTTAGACATCATCCGACTTAGACTCCGAAAATATACTGTGAGAAAACATAGGTCTTACATGTTAGACTTGTATAAGGCACGTTATCTGCTTATGTGGTATTACCTGTATAGTTAAATATTAATAGGATCCTATATAATAAACTATTTTTACTATAAGTAAAAAAAAGGGGGTTTAATATATATGTAATAAAAAAATCATCTCCTACCTTAAGAACTTGATTGTTGTAGATGGAGAACACACGTAACGAAACGGACACCAGTGCTAACGGCAACAACGACGCCAACGGTCAAAGCAACTGTTAAAACAACGGTCAAAGCAAAGGGCCAAATCCCAATGCGAACAGACAACTAGGGGCATAGGATCTCGCCCAACTTCTGCAAGCTTTTATCGCAGCGACTAACAACGCAAACTGACCACCACCCCAAGCAATCGCACATGGACCGATGACTCGTGCGCAAGCGATGAATGAGTTCTGCAAGCGCCGACCACCGGCCTTTCATGGGGAACCTGACCCGGTTTTGGCTGAAGCTTGGCTTAAGGAAACCAAGGTGATATTCCGTACCCTGGAAATCACTCAAGATGGAGATCGAGTGGCTTTAGCCACATATCAGCTTAAAGGTGAAGCTCGTAATTGGTGGGAACTAATGGAAACGACTCACGATGTCGCCACAATGACATTCGATGAATTTGAAAACATCTTTATGGACAAGTATTTCCCAACGCCATTGAAACAAGCTAAGGCGCAGGAATTTAATAACCTCCAGCAAGAATCCATGACGGTGACCCAGTATGCCGCTAAGTTCGAAGAGCTATCTCGCTATGCTCAGCACATCATTCCAACGAAAGACGACAAGGCAAGGAAGTTCGAATGGGGGCTCAATTCAACTCGTACAACGGTGGTTGGGCACGCTTTTCCCACTTATTCTGAAGTGGTGAAATATGCATTGAGGCTAGAAAGGGAAGACATGGACTCTAAGGCAAGATTGAAAAAGACGGTGACCACCGTTGGAGGATCAATCAGAACTGGCCAAAGTAGCAATAACAACAATCGATGACCATACCCAACTAGACCATTCAATCAGCAGCCCAACAACCAACAGTGGAGGAACACTGGGCCAATATAGAATCAGTTCCGAAGGCCACCATAGGGAACTGCTAGGGACATTTCGACTGTGCAGTGCTACAATTGCCAACCTCTAGGACACTATAGCAGTCAGTGTCCCCAGCCCAAAAGGGAGAGACCAATGGGAGGTGGGAATTAACAACAATTCCTACCCGTTGGCTTTGGCAATCAAAACCAAGGTGGACTGCAGTCGCAACAAAATGCCAAGCCACTGCAGCAAGCTAGGACACCACAGAACAATTGGAAGGGGAAGCAATCAATGGGTACTCAGCAGAACATTGGAGGATGCATCTTCGCACTACAGACTGAGGAGGAGGAGCAGCAGCAGCAGGATCCCTCTGTGATCCAAGGTACGCTACTATTGTTCAGTACCTGCGTTCAAGCCTTATTCGATTCTAGAGCATCTCATTCGTTCATATATGTTGTATGTGTATCTGCACTTGGACTAGAAACAGAACCCCTAGGTACGAATATGAATGTAACGTCGCCTTTGGGAGGGAGTATATCTGTTAACTTGGTCTGTAAAGGGTGCGAGATAGAGGTAGCTAACCTGAGACTGACTTGTGACCTGCGAGTGATCGACATGTCAAATTTTGACTTAATCCTAGGAATGGATTGGTTGTCATCCCATCGAGCTGTCATAGACTGCCATCAGAAGATGGTGACGACTTTTGCTCCTAATGGAACCTGTTTCAAATTTAAGGGGGATAGACAAACTCTGGATTTGACCACGCGATGATCGAGGTGGCAAGACCAACTTTTTCGATGGCTAGCTAGCCTCAAGTTGGAAGAAACCGATCGTATGGAATTAGGGCTACCCCACATTGTCTGCGAGTATGCTGACATTTTTCCTGAAGAACTCCCTGGACTACCACCGCATCGAGAACTAGACTTCACTATCAAACTTCAACCTGGAATAGCCCCAATCTCCATAGCCTTATACCGGATGGCACCTGCGGAACTGAGGGAGCTCAAGACCCAATTGCAAGATCTGCGTGACAAGGGTTTCATTCAACCGAGTACATCACCCTGGGGAGCACCGACTTTGTTTGTGAATAAGAAAGAGGCAACCCTGCATCTCTGCATCGATTATAGGCAACTGAACCGTGTCACGATCAAAAATCGTTATCCTTTGCCTAGAATCGATGACCTACTTGATCAGATTAGAGGAGCGACCTATTTTTCAATGATTGATCTCCGATCAGGGTACCACCAGTTGAGGATTCGAGATGACGATATCTCCAAGACTGCCTTTAGAACAAGATACAGGCACTATGAGTTTGTGGTGATGCCGTTTGGACTCACTAATGCCCCGGCAGTATTCATGTGTCTCATGAACAAAATTTTTCAACCCTACCTGGATAGATTCATGGTAGTGTTCATTGATGACATCTTGATATACTATGCCTCAAAGAAGGAGCATGAGAAGCATCTCAGGATTGTACTACAGGTGCTTAGGGATAACCAACTCTTTGCTAAAGCTAGCAAGTGTGAGTTTTGGCTAGAAGTGGTTAAGTTTCTAGGACATGTAGTGTCAAAGGAGGGAATCGCGATGGATGAAAGCAAAGTCGAAGCTGTACTAAATTGGAAGCGACCCACGTCGGTGTTCGAGATCAGAATCTTCTTGGGATTGGCCGGTTACTATCGAAGATTTATACTGGACTTCTCAACTCTAGCCAAACCAATGACGAAGCTGACACAGAAAGGAATCAAGTTTGAGTGGAATGAAGCTTGTGAGAAGTCTTTTCAGGAGTTGAAGGAAAGGCTGACCAGTGCACCTATACTTATCATTCCGGAGAGGAATGTAGGCTATACGATTTATTGCGATGCCTCCAAGGATGGATAAGGATGTGTTTTGATGCAGAATTGAAAAGTAGTTGCGTATGGGTCACGTCAACTCCGACCACATGAGAAGAACTACCCGACACATGACCTGGAACTGGCAGCAGTTGTTTTTGCTCTCAAGTCATGGCGTTGTTATCTATACGGGGAGCAATTCGATGTTTTCACCGACCACAAAAGTCTCAAGTATTTGTTCACCCAGAAGGAGTTGAATATGAGACAAAGGAGATAGATGGAGTACTTGGAGGATTACAAGTTTACCATGTCTTACCACCCTGGCAAGGCGAATGTGGTAGCAAATGCCCTAAGTCGGAAGGACCGGGCGCAAAAAGCCAAGGTAGCTTCAAAAGAATGGGAAATGGTAGAGACGCTGAATGAGTTTAATTTGCGATCATCATCAGAAAATGGACAAGCCCGTCTGTATGCACTTGTTGTCGAGCCTGCAATACATCGAGAAATTTTGCTCGCTCAAAGTTTCGAGCAAGATTGTGAATTTATACGATCCCAAATAGCTGCAGGAAAAGCACTCACGGGATGGACCATACACACTGATAACAGCCTCCGATTCAAAGGTTCAATCTTTGTACTTAGTATTGGCACTCTTCGGGAAGCAGTACTGCGAGAATTTCACCACTCGAACTTCGTTGTGCATCCTGGTGGTACGAAGATGTATCATGACCTACGGAGAACGTACTGGTGGGAAGGAATGAAGAGAGATGTGGCGAACTTCGTGTTAAACTGTTTGGTTAGTCAACAAGTTAAGGCTGAATACCAGAAGCCCGGAGGAGACCTGCAACCCTTACCGATTCCGACCTGGAAATGGGAACATATTTCCATGGATTTCATGACTGGTCTGCCCAGGTCGCCAAAATCAAACACTGATAGCTGGGGAATAGTTGACCATCTCACCAAGTCAACACATTTTTTAGCGGTAAAAATGACGGAGAACATGGAGACTTTAAGTTGGCCCTACATTCAAGAGATTGTCCGATTGCACGGAGTACCCTTGTCCATAGTATCTGACCAGGACCCGAGGTTTGTGTCAAATTTTTGGAAGGGACTACAAAAAGCCTTGGGAATAGACATTCGGCTGAGCACCACGTTTCATCCTCAAACAGATGGACAGACGGAGAGGACAATTCAAACACTAGAGGATATGCTGAGAGCCTGTGCACTTGACTTTTCTGGGAATTGGGAACAACACTTGGCCTTCGTTGAGTTCGCTTACAATAACAGCTATCAATTGAGCATTGAAATGGCCCCCTACGAGGCTTTGTATGGACGACCGTGCCATTCACCTGTTTGCTGGACCGATGTTGGAGAAGCTGGGTTGATTGGACCAGATTTAGTCAGAAATACAACCAAGAAAATCAAAGTCATCCGAGAGAAGCTGATTGCTACTCAGAGTCGTCAGAAAAGTTATTCGGACAAGAGGAACAGACCCCTGTCTTTTCAAGTTGGAGACCATGTGTTTCTAAAAATCAGACCGTGTCGAGGAGTGATTCGGTTTGGAAAAAAGGGGAAACTGTCACCACGATATATTGGACCGTTCGATATTTTGGAGAAGATTGGGAAAGTAGCTTACCGTCTAGCATTACCGCCGCAGCTAGATCGAGTCCATAACGTGTTTCACGTCTCCATGCTTTGCAAGTACATGGCCCACCCCACTCGCGTTATCAATTGGGAGGATGTCACCCTGAATGAAGACATGACATTCGAGGAGCAACTAGTGGAAATTGAGGATCATAGTGAGAAAAATATCTGAGGGAAGACGATCAAAATTGGTGCGGGTTCTATGGAACCATCAAGGGATAGAAGAATCCACCTGGGAACGAGAAGACGCTATGTGAGAAAATTTCCCTCACCTTTTTCAGTTGTACTGTGTACCTAATTTCGAGGACGAAATTTATTAAGGGGATAGGTTGTAATGATCCTAATTCTTGGCAATAAAATTTAATGCTCAATTATCATTTCTTTTTACTTAATTGTAATTTTATTAAAATTTTAAAGAAAACTAAATCCTAAAACTAAGTGAGTACGTACATTCATTACACCCCACTATTATTATATATGAGGATAAAATCCTAGACTAGTATATATCCATAATCATTATCCATATGCATGCATAAAGGCATGTATTGAGAGAGCCGGGAAAAAAAAGGGCGAGGGAGGAGGAATTTTTATGGTGAAATTGCATATCAGTGGAGAAAAGGGTAAATAATGCCCAAGTGATGGAGAGGGTTTTTCGAAATTACATAAATATGGAACGGAGGAAAAAATATTCCCCATACATGGAGTCGGTTGTAGTCGAATCTGGGTTTCCTAAGTTGCCCCTTCTATGAATTTAAGTTGCCCCTTCTATGGACCTAAATTGCCCCTTCTATGAACCTAAGTTGCCCCTTCTATGAACTTCTTGGGTATTCAATTTCTTGAGCATTTCTTCAACCTCCTTTCCATTTCTATTATTTTCTAAGAAATCTAGGATCTGGGTTACTTGCAGATTTGCCTGAAACGGACCAACTGAAATTCTCCATGCATGAAATGGAGGAAAAAAAATTCTCAAAACATGAAGTCGGTTTGTAGTCAAATTTGAGTTTGAACCTAAGTTGCCCCTTCTATGAACTTCTTGGGTATTCAATTTCTTGAGCATTTCTTCAATCTCCTTACCATTTCTATTATTTTCTGAGAAATTTGGGATCTGGGTTACTTGCAAATTTGCATGAAACGGACCAACTGAAATTCTCCATGCATGAAACGAAGGAAATTTTTTTTCCAAAACATGAAGTCGGTTTGTAGTCAAATCTAAGTTTGAACCTAAGTTGCCCCTTCTATGAACTTCCTGAGTATTCAATTTCTTGAGCATTTCTTCAATCTATTTACCATTTCTATTATTTTCTGAGAAATTTGAGATCTGGGTTATTTGCATATTTGAGTTTTTCAAGTACTTTAAGATTAGTGTATTTTGGGTAATTTTTTAGAAAGAGAAATAATAGAGAAAATAAGATGTATATTTTCTAGATTCCACTTTATACTTTTTCTTTTAGATTTTAGGAATTGCCACTTGAAATTTCTTGTTTGGTTTTACTTGAAAATGTGAAGAAGTCATGCTACTAGCTACCAATTTGCTTCACTGGCTGCTTTTCTTAGAAAAAATAAGGTGCAACTTAAGTCCATAGAAGGGACAACTTAGGTCCATAGGTCAGCAAAATCATGGCTTAAGTGTGCGTGTATGAGCATGAGAGTCCGGTAGGTCCTGAAAGAATGGTCGACGGAACCATGGCTCGGATGTGCGTATGTGGCCTAGGAGCCCGGTAGGTCCTGAAAGACGGTCAGCGGAACTAGTGCCCTATGTGTTGAGAAATGTGAAATGATTAAAGACTAAGAGCCCGGTAGGTCCTGAAAGAGACGGTCAGCGGAATCAGTGCTTTTGGGTGGCAAAATCTGAATTTAGCCTGGGAGCCCGATAGGTCCTGAAAGACGGTCAGCGGAACCAGTGCTCGAGGAAATAAGATGGAAAGTGGAATCGATAATTGAAAAATGAGGACACAAATTATGATACGCTGCGATGATGGTAAACTCTGACAAGACACTGACACTTTATCTATTGATTGGATTTTATTTTATTTTATTTTTTGAGATGAACTGTTGACTCCTGAAATTTATTTTCAAAGTTATATGTCATTTTTGTTAGTGTAAGGGACATAGGGGTAGGAGTTAGCTACTGAGCTTAATTGCTCATCGAATCTACTTTTGTGGACCTGGCATCTTATGCCAGATAATAAAGACGGACAGAAAGAGTACTACAGTCTGGAGAAGTTTGGTGCAGGGCAGATGGTTGTAGAAGAAGACAGACGTCGTGAAGAATACAAGTTACCTTAGTACCATTTCCTAAATTTGAATTAATGTAATTTGAATTTCTAAGAGTATTTGGATTGTAATGACTTAATTATCCTCTTTATTTAAATAAATGACAAACTATGTTTTAAAATTTATTTATTTAATGTTCCCAAAAATCGGGGCGTTACAGTTCTATAGCCAGAGATTTGTTGTATTGGCGTGTGTTTGTATATACAGGTGAGGGGATGTATATACAGGTGGGTTTTGGGTTCTATAGCAAGAGATTTGTTGGGTTTTTTTATTATTGGGTTGTTATTTGATAGTTGTTGATATAGAATTGGTTCTTTTTTAGTATTGGGTTGTTATTTGGTTGTTCTGTGTTTAGTTACTGAGAAACTACTGAGAGTGTAACTTGTAGTGAGTGAGACCTAGTAAAAATCTGCTAAATATTGAACTTCTTATTATTTTGACTAGAATCTGGTGTGCGTAACAAACGAGGAATCACGCGTTTGTCAGATGTTTGGAATCTCCCACCTACAAATCGAATTGTTGTAAAATTTAATGAAGCTTTTCTGCCTATTGGATATGAAGGTGGCTTGTTTAATCGGTTCGTAGCAACTATGTCAAGGAAACCCCACTTATGCCCAATTAATTACTCAGATTGGCATAATGTGCCGCGACACTACAAAGAAGCTTGTTGCAGTATCATTCGGTACTTGAATTTGTTGGTGTAATACTTGAATTTGTTCATTCTTTGAAGTTGTCTTACAATGCTTTTCTGTTACTTCACTGCAGTCCAAATTTCTAATTCCCGAAAATAGTCAAGCAAGTGAGGCAATCAAGCGTAACACTTTGAAGTTATTATGGATGAGATTGTAGATGAACCTTAAAGAATAAATACTTCGACGAGGCAAAGACAGCTACACAAATTGTTTCTACAACACCTCCAACAGTTAATCGTGAGCATTTTGCCGATCTTGTTTCTTAGTTCTTACTGGTTCTCAGCTGAGGGAAAGGTATGAAGTATATTTGGTAGTGGCTTGACAATAAGTAAAACTTTGAATGTAATAACTATTTTCTGTTGTATGTGTGCATGTGAAAAATGAAGGCCCTTAGTTTAAAGAATAAGGGAAAAAGAAACTAGAATGAAAATCTGCATACAACAGGATCAAAATCTTATGCACGACATGCTCATGAAATGGTACTTGAAGTTGGTTTCTTGTTTCATATTTTCAACTTGGTATGTTTTTTGAGTTACATAATTAGTTGATGTATGGACTGGTAACAAAACAGGAGGTAGCGTCTGGGTTTGCACCTAGTCAAGCACAACTGTATATACCAACTCACACAGATGTAGACGGGAATGTTGTTCGACATTGCAGCTGCACATATAGTATGAGTTATCATATTTTTCAAGTTTAAATTTCATAATGACTAACATTACATGCTTCTTTTCTATGCTTGTCTCTCTCTTCTTTATTTTTTTGTAGTTTTTAGTTCATCTTATTTACTCTAATTAAACTTGTATCAATTTTTTAGGAGAAAATTAGAGAATTGATTCCAAATAGCTTGAAAGAAAATTCAAAGGGCAGCATATATTGGTGAATGATGTTTATTCTCAAGCAATTAATAAAAAAGAGTGACCTGGTCGTGTTCGTGGCTGTGGGTTTGGTCCTACTCCTAAAAGTAAAGGCTCAACTTGCAATGATTCCCCGCGGTTTAATGTGGCTAATGAAGAAGAGAGAATGAGAGACAAACAAACTATACGTGAACTAGAAGATAAAGTGCAATCTCAAGCATTTGAAATTAGCACTTTAAAAGAACAAATGGCTTTCGTGATGAGACATACTGGATTATAGGTTATTACGTTTGTTTCACTTAATGAAATCTATAATTTGTTACCACTAAAGACAGTGTATAGCTGTATTGTTTAGATGTTTATGCAAATTTACCGTTACTGGCCAATTCTTAGTACCGGTACTGGGCTTCAACGGGCTAGAAAAACTAATCTCTAGAAAGTAGATACCGGTACTAGCCATTTCCCAGTACCGGTACTGGGTGTACAAATTTCTGTCTTGTTCAGCACTTGGTCAAAACAGCTCTTTGACGACCCGAGCACTTCTCAACACTCAATTAGACAACCGTCGGGACTTAGTGGGGAGCCACCATGCGGCCTCGGATACTCGAATGCTTCCGAGAGTTATCCATGGCGCTAACAACTGCCTTAATTCCACATTTTACCTGCAACTAACAAAACATAACCTTACGTGCAATATCAAATAAAAACGATAACTTATATGTACAAACGCTACAAACTAGAGGACTTAAGCACCAAGATTATACAATCTTGAACGCTTATCACGCACAAGCGATCAATTTCAATTACTAGCCTTTTACTGAGCGAAATCTAAAATCTCAACCCTTGAGAAACATCCTCCCATATTAACCACTAGGACTATGGCCATTCGTGATACCGCTCCCCCTTACTTGCCCTAATTGGCACTACAAGAAAAATGACTATTCCCAGCATTTACTTCCCAACATTAGTGGAAAACCCCGGTAATAGTATGTGCGGCAATCGGAAGCAGAGAAACGGTCAAGCTGGGTTTTCAACCCTTCAACAAAAAATGACGTCGTTTGGCTTGGCCCCAAACTTTTCCCCCCGCTAACTCCCAAACTTTAGGGCGAGCTATTTGCAACCACAAATTTCCTAAACATAGTCTGTTATAAAATTAATTACTTTCAGACAAAAATGCCCTTAAAAAAGTTGACAAAAATATCCCCAATGAAACTGCGCCGTTTTAGGATAACAAAAAATCATCCATCATCTTCCTCACCACTTTTCTTCCTGCAAAAACCCTAGAAGAGTCCCACCATACCAGTCGGCAGACACCTCTGCCCTGGGTTTATGCTCCAAAATCCCCTCCCCAAAACCCTCAAAGCAAAGAGAAAATCTGTTTGTTTTTTAGGTTTCCAAAGGAAGCTCCGGTTGAAATCTCGTGGTGGGCAGTAGTGGGTCTGTCATTATGGCCGTCGATCGCGATCATCATCCTTCCCGGACCCACCACGTGAAAGGGGTAGAAATCAATAACATCCAGAAGCTGGGAGAGACCGTGGATGATGACAATGATACCGACGACGCCGACGAACGAGTCCCATCGCGCATTAGCGAAATGCGTGATATTAATCGTGCATTCACGAAATGCATTATATAGAGCATGATGCATTCGGATTTTGCATTTTGAATGGGAAAAAAGAACATGATGCATTTGAAAGATGCGTTATACGGAGCATGATGCATTTGTAATTTGCATTTTTAACGGTCAGAATCTGCATTTTTAACCCAAAAAAAAAAGACAAGACACATCTTGAAGATGCGTTATAAAGTGTTCAGGTTTAGGTAATAGAATCTTAATTTTGTAAACATTTTTGTAAGTTAATTTCCGATTTTGGTAGCGATTTTCGGAACTGAATGTTCGATTGGTAATGGATGGGTGTGGTGGAGGAAAGGTGTGCTGCTTCCGGTGTTCGACGAGTCTGGTGCGGCGGTGATGGTGGTGGTGAACGGATGGCGGTGGTGGTGAATGGACGACGGTGGTGGTGAACGGACAACAGAGAAGAGGGAAACGGGGAGAGAGGGAGAAGGGCAGAATCGTGGTGGTGGTGTTGTTTGGTGGTGGTGACGGCGGTTATCGAGGATTTGGTGGTGGTGCAGGAGAGAAGTTTCAATTTTGGGGAAAAAATTCATTTTTAGGTATGTAGGGACAATTTTGGAAGTTTAGGAGAAATTTTAGGGTTGCATTTAGGAAACTGTTATAAAATTTGTGGGTTAGACTTAGAACAAGCTAAGTTTAGGAAATTTGTGGTTGCAAATAGCTCACCCCCAAACTTTTCCCCCGCTGAACTCCCAAAATTTTTACAACCCCTAGCTCCTCCTCTCTCTCTACCTCAGACAGACACCTCCCCTCTCTCTCTCTCTCTCTCTCTCTCTCTCTCTCTCCTTCTGAAGTTGGGATCTGCTGATAACTCAGGTAATATCTCGCCATAACCTGACGTCAGAGATCCTCCACTCCTCTCGCTTTGCAATTGCTTCGTGTTTCATCCGTAAGGTCAACTAATTGATCGATTTTTTCCTTTAATTTCTCTGGTGTCATTGAAGAAGGTGCAAAGGTCGGCGTTCCCAAGAAGCTTCCGTTCCATTGCTCGCCAATTGCCGTCGTCACTCCTCTGTTGCTGATTGCTCGTCGTCCCTCCGTCATCAACCCAACCCTCCAGCCATCATTGAGGTATCTATGTCCCTTTCCCTCTCTCTGACTCTGAGTACTATCTCGCTTTGATATACTTAGTTGGCTATGAGTAGATCAGAAAGTGATGAGTGAGTGAGTGGTTCTTTTCCAAAGCACGAGCGTCGAGCGAGCTGAACTTGTATGTGATTCTGGTTGGATTCGAAAAGCCTGGGTTGCTGCCTAAGCCCTTGGTTATCATCATTGATTTGGATGTTTTGTCTATATATACAGATGAATAAAATACTGTATAACTGTCTACACGGGTATATTTATATCAATAAATAAATATACATGTGGCGTGTCCCCCGCCGTGTCCGTGTTACCATTTTTTTAGAATTCCCGTGTCCCCGTGTCCGTGTCTGTGCATCATAGGTTGGGATGCTAACAAAAGACAATTACCGTACAAAGGGGAATTTTGTTCCCTGTTTCTGAAATGAACCATGTTAGGCTTTATTTGATAAAATTCTGTGGTATCTCAACTTTTCATTTTGTCGTGGACTCGTAACTAAGCAGATAGTACCAATTGCTTTGGCATGGTTTTCATTGTGTTCGTTATTTCCACTGGACAATTGGGATGAAAAATCTCAAGGTATATTGGATTTTTTGTTGGTTACTTTTACACGAGCTTTTGAATTGTGGAGGTGTTGCTCTTTCTGTCTGTGTGTATTGGTGGTGTGGTGATTGTTTTGCGCATTTGTGTACATGTAGAAGGTTTCCTCATCCTACTCAGAACCTCATGGTGATCACTTCTCAACTAATTGAGATAGCAAGCCAAGCAAAACCCTTCTGCTGCTGAATCACACAAATTTGGTGCTTTTGAGTCTGTGTTCCCTAATTAGTTACTTGTGAATCATAATCAATGGTTTGTAGTTTACAGTTGCCCTAAATTTTCTTGTGAACAAATGCACGTTTCAAGGAACATGAATATTTAATATATAATCTCAATCCAACAAGACGTTTTCGAGTTGTTTTTGTGTCCATAGTTATTTATTTATAATATTCAATATCACTTTTCCCAGCATTTGCAAAAAAATATCACTTTTTCCCGCACTCAATTCCCAGCATTTGCAAAAAAAACCCTGGGAATGATTTGCATTTCAGTAACTTGTTGCTCAGTTTCTTTAGATGCAAAAGAACAAACTTCAAAATTAATGCTCTACAAATTTCCACAATTACAGTGTTCAATGCTTGAGGCCATGTAAGAGGATTGCGTATTCTTTGATAGTGGTATTGTGGTAACGAGTGCCATGGTCCATAAGCCATATGTGTCGTATTAGATAATGTCGGTGCGTGTGTGGAATGAGTTTATGGCATTGGCTTGTTTGCTCAGAAGAAAGATGGGTCGCTTCGTTTGTGTATTGACTATCGTAAGTTGAACCGGGTCACCATCAAGAATAAGTACCCAATGCCTAGAATTGACGATTTGTTTGACCAACTTCGAGGCGCAACTTGTTTTTCCAAGATTGACTTGAGGTCCGGTTACCATCAATTGAGGGTTCG
>JAOTQK010043284.1:0-17325 GCA_025642025.1 Rhododendron ferrugineum | reverse complement strand
AGCCTGCAGTTTTGTTAGTACTGGCAAATACATTGATGTGAGATCTGTAAAATAATGCTACACAAAGTGTATCATCAGCTCAAGAGAGGGTTTGAAAGATTGAAAGAGGGCCTCAAACTCTCAAATCATGCTGCATAAGCCATACAGGAACTGATCCCAAGCTTTAGGAACAAAATAAGCACATGCATGCATGAATGAGGCCTGAATATAGCAAGCTAGGAGTGGTAAACAGGCTGCAAAGGCATGCTCATACCCTTTGGTGCTCTGAAAAATGTTTTAAGTTTAAAGGAAAGGGATTTTCAAGGCCTGCATGTTAGGATGGGCTCATCTCATCTTGACTTATTTTGAAAGTACCATGCATGCAACTGGGAACAGTCCGGAGCGCTCCGGAGCACTCTGGAGCGCTCCACACTGCTCGCAGTAAACCGTTTTTAAAAATCACACATGCAACCCATTGCTCTTGCTTTTACGCTTAAGATCCTCCCATCACACTCCCAGTATTGAGGACTGGGGTGGACTGGGGACCTCCCTCAGAGAGGAAAAACAGCCATGCTTGGCTTAAGGTCAAAGGTAAAGTAATTTCTACCTTTTTGCTTGCTTCTTGAAATGGAATTGAAATAGTGGACTGGAAAATGATCAAAGGGCTATTGCAGCCTCAGACCCCTTTGCACTTTCCATGCATTGACACCATTTTTTGAATTTTTGAAAGGGTTTTTCAAGTGAAAGAAGAAAAGCTTGCTTGAGAGTTGGGGGATTTTTGTGAGAAGGGAGGGGTTAGAGAGAGAGGGGATTTCGTGGTCTCCCTTACTGAAAACACCAAGTGCATATATATAGCACAATATAGCATATGGTTTTATTTTGAAAATCAAAGTGAGATCAAATCTTTGGAGGGAGAAATCATTTTGATTCCTGACTGACTGCCTTGGGTTCTGCCGGCGTGAGCCTGCGCCAGACGACTGCAATGATGCATTGCATGGGTAGTGGGGCAGCTCTTCACCCATTGGCCACTGACGGCGGTCCCGAGCGCTCGGGAGCACTCTCGAGCGCTTGGGACTACACTCTCGAGCGCTCGAGAGTGGACTGAACCAAGGGTTTTGAGAACTGTTTGGAGCGCTTGGGAATGGTTCTGAGCGCTTGGGAGTGGTTTTGACCATTTTCAAACCCTTTTCAAGTCCTTCAAGAAGCAAGGTCTTAATTAGCGTGAGGCTTTGTTAATCCAATTTCATCATCGGTGAGCCTCCGGGCCACAAATCAAGGAATTCCAAGACGTCCAAATTGGGGTGTCTACAGTTGCCCCTCTTTGGGCGGTACTCGGCATCATGTCTGGATACGAGTGACGTCCAAAGATTGAGACAGCCCAATTCGAGCCAAATTGAGTCCTTAATTTACAAATCAAATGCAAGTAAAGATGTATACAAGCACTCGATGCAAGAGGTCGCATCCTTTCGGATTGCCTACGTACTCCTTTCTGCGGAGATCAGACCAGCGTAGTTCTTTGGGGCAAATGCAGACATGCACTTGAAAGGAATCGACAATGCAATGATGATGCAAAATAAGGGTGAGGACTCATCCGCTGCTCTGTTTGCAGATGGAACCACAAGAGAAGCTTCATGCGCTGAATGAGGCTTCCCGAACGTTGACCAAATTAATTCGGAACTTGATTCATTCGAGATTGAATTGGAAATCGACCAATTTGAAAAGAATCGACTCATTTGAATTGGAAATCGACCGATTTGAAATTTGAAATCGACTAAAGCTTGAATCGACCCATGCTTGAATTTAGAAATTGACCAATGCTTGGATTTTGCAGCCGAACAAATTGAATTTTGAGATCAAACAATTTGAATTTTGAAATCGGCCGAGGCCTGAACTTCGTCCCTTTTTGAAATTTGAGTAAACTCCGAAACGGAAATCCGTTGCCGATTGCTCTGTCTCGACTTGGACCTGAAATGGGGACTGAGATTGATTTTGTAAGATGGTGCTAGACAAAAGAATTAACATGGATGCAATGCACAACAAAAAATCTCACGGCAACAAAACAGAGCAGAGCGCTCTGGACCCACTCCCGAGCGCTCCGGAGTGGTGCCGAGCGCTCGGGACCATACCTGGGGTCCACCACTGCTCCGTCTTCCTTTTGATTTTTGGGGGTTTAAAATGGGTTCTGGAGCGCTCCAGAACCAGATCTCTTCTACTCATCTCTCTCTCGAATCTCTCTCTCTCTCGCGATTCTCTCTCTCTCGCGATTCTCTCTCTCACTTACATCCCTCTCTCACTCACGATTCTCTCTCTCACTCACATCTCTCTCTCACTTTATATCTCTCTCTCACTTTACAATGGCAGAGGAAGAGGGAAGGCTGGTGGCCACGGAGGTCGTTGCCGCCGCGGAGGCGGTCGGAGAGCAGGAAGGGGCGGAGCCCAGTGGCGGGGGCACCACGGTCGATGCCGCCGTAGTGGCGGCGATAGGGGGTAATGGCGGTGGGCAGGAGATTGTAGGAGCTGAGGGCGGCGGCGATGGAGGTCAGGGCCGCGAGGAGGAGACTGCCGGAGGGAGGACGACGGCCGGGGGTATGGTCGGGGTTACGGGTGGTGACCAGGAGGTCACCGGAGATGGGGAAATGGCGACGGGTACGGCGGGGTTTACGGGTACAGGCGGCGGCGTGGCGGCAGTTGAGGGTTTAGGTGGTGGTAATGGTGGTTCAGGCAGCAGAGCAGGTGGCTCGGATAGCAGCGTACGCGGTTTAGCCGACCGCGAGGGCGGGTTGGTGGTAGGTGGACAGTTGGGGGAGGTACCGGAGTTACGGACCTCGACAGTGCTTGAGCCGAGGGTCGGAGATAGTGGGATAGGGGCTTCACGCCACGTTCCCTTTGAGGCTGGGGACTTTGTGGAGGATGCGGCGGTTCAGGACGCTCTGGGGGCTTTCGGTCTTGACCCCGGGGTTGCCGCGGTTCTGGGGGACGCTAGCACGCCTGAGGAGCGGGCCTCGGCGCTGCTTTTGGGGGCCTGGCTTAGTGGAGTGGGCTCGAGCACTCCGGGGGCGGATGAGCCGGGGGTAGAGGAGTTAGGGGGTGAGAGGGTGGCTGAGGCACGAGTTACCGCGGTGGCTGAGGTGAGAGCTTACTTAGCGGAGGAGCAGCGGGCTCGCCGGGCGGGGGAGCGAGCTGACTTCACGCCGGCGACGTACGCGCCTCGACTGCACTTCTTCGAGCCGACGGGGATGACAGCTTACGTCCCCGCTCGAGCCGACTACCCGGAGGAGATGCTCCTTCGAGACCGCACTTCGCACATCTCGTCGGGGTGGACTACGGTGAGCTTTAAACGCTTTACTATTTGCAAATTCAATTTCATCTCGACTGCTTATTGATCTGACGCTATTTCTTGCTTTGTTGAAACAGCGCACGAGGGACGTCTATGGCCACGGAGGTTCGGCCAAGTCCCTGGAGTACTTCCGAGGCTTGCCCGCGAGAGTGAGGGCACTGGTGGAGGCAGCGGGTTTCGGACCCTTCGTGCAGCTGCTGACAGTGACCAGGGTGGACAGGGCTGTGCTCACAGCACTGACCGAGAGGTGGCGGGACACCACCAACACCTTCCACTTCCGGTTTGGGGAGATGACGGTGACGCCACTCGACTTTGCGGCGATCACAGGGCTCAGGGTCGGAGGAGACCCGATCCCGTACGACTCAGGGCTGGTTCTGGACGACAGTGCCCTCCAGTGGTTCCTCGGACGGGTTCCACGCCACAGCGGGGGGATGGCGGCGTACGGGTAGTTCGTGGAGTACTGGGACCACGAGCCTGCCGACGACGAGGAGGCGGCCAGGATGGCACGCGCGTACCTTCTGTACCTGTTTGGGGCTTCTCTGTACCCAAACAGACGGTCGCGAGTCCACTTGAGCTACTTGGCGGGCCTGGTCGACCTGAGACAGGCTGGGCGCTTTGACTGGGGAGGGAGTGCCTTGTGCACCCTGTACTGCTTGCTGGGAGCCTCCTCACGCGGCGTGGGGAACGCCGTCGGTGGCTACTGGCGGGTGGTTGAGGTATGATTTCGACTTTATTGCTTTGATTTGATTTGATTTCGATTGCTTCCTGACTTGTAACTAATGCACTTGACTTTGATCTCGAATTGACTTGCAGCTTTGGTCCTATGAGGTTCTCGGGATGTTCCCGCCTGAGAACACTTGCATGGATCCCGGCTTGCTCCCACGCGGGCTCGCGTGGGGTAGGGCCTACAGGCGGGCCAAGGAGAAGCGAGGGGAGCTGATGACCTTCCGAACCTGGCTGGACGGCTTGAGAGGCGTTGTGGTAAGATTTCGATACTTTTCTGCCTTCCTTTCGCCCTATTCTTGATAATAGACTTATGCATTCCATGATTTGTATCGCAGGTTCGCTGGGATAGGTGGGCGGGGATGGAGGCTGACTTCCTTCCACGGAGTCGGGAGGTGACACGGAGTAGAGTCCTGCTGGAGTGCCCTCTGGGCTGGCAGTGGTACATGGGGGACCGAGTGACTCGACAATCGCTAGGTCTTCCCGCGTTCGTAGTTCCAGGGCTGCTTCCTCCACGCGTGCAGAGGACCGAGTCCTACACACGTGCTGAGCTTGAGTTGTACACCGTGCTGGACACGGACTTGGAGAGGCACCTGCGACGCTCTTTAGACTACGCGGACTACGCGGACCGCCAGCTGGCGACGAGCCTGGGGGTGAGGGAGGAGTTGGTGAGGCGGGAGGCCGGACGGGGAGCCTGGAGGGACACGAGCGAGGCACAGAGCCGCCGGGGTCGCTCTGTGCGAGGTAGAGGCGCCGGGGCTCCTGCTGGTGGACGCAGCGTTGGTAGGGGAGCGGGGAGTTCGAGAGCTCCTGAGGCTGAGGAGACCTCTGCACCACCGGGGTTGCCGACACTGCCTTGGACAGTTGGGGCGACGAGTTCGTCAGGCGCACGGGTGGTGATCGACGTGCCACGACTCTCACAGCCGCCGATGCGGCTTCCTGCTCAGGTATGAATAATGCTTTCACTTGCTTTGAACCATCAACTATTTGCTGTTTGTATGCATTCTGAATTCTGAAACTTTCTGCAGGTGCCACGAGAGTGGGCTGAGCAGGCCGTGATGCTGATGGTGGGGATGCGCCACCTGCTGAAGGATTGTGCGAAGGGGAAAGCCCTTCCGATGAGACCTGCCCCAGCAGCTGCTTCTCCTTCCGACACTCAGGTATAAAATGCTTTTTCATATTTCGATTTAGTAAAACAACGCTCAATCATGCATAAAATGATGATGTGCTTGTGATATGCAGGTGCAGCCACGACGTTCTACTAGGACACGTCCGCAGGGTACTTCGAGCCCTCCCGCACCCGTTAGCGTACGAGGTCGTGGTGCAGGACCTGTGCCCCGGCCTGCTGCGGGTGCGGGACAGTTCGAGATCGTGCCTCGGGCGGTGTCCCAGCGGAGACTAGCTTTCGAGGAGTCGGAGGAGTCGGAGGAGGAGTCCGAGGGAGAGACAGAGGAGTCCTCTGAGTCGCGCCTTTTGGGGGCTACGGACTCGGAGACCGCTTCTGGCTCTTCCGGAGGCGAGGACGGTGACGGCGATGACGAGCCTGAGAGCTCTGAGTCCGAGGGTTCGGAGTCCGAGGGACCACAGCGGAAGAGGACCCGACAGGTCTGAGCTCCGTGTTTTTGCTTTGCTAGTTTTACCTTGTAGATAGGTGTGTGCAGTTGTAGGATCCGGGCCTGCGTGCCTCAGTTTTGATTTGGGCCTGCGTGCCCCGGTAGTTAGGATCGGGCATGTGTTTGCCCCAGCTTTCGTACTTCCTTCATTCGTTCATTGTAAATACTGTATTTTATTTATGAAAATCTGCACTTTTGTTCCTTTGTTCGCTCGCACTTCCTTTTGAGAATTGTATTTTATGAAATGTGCCTGTCTAGCTTGAAAGAATGCAAAAAGCGCGCGAATTTGAACCGACACTCTTAAAATGGGAATGAATTTCGACGTTGACACAAAAAGTCTAACTTTCGAGCGATTGACTATGAGATTTAGACTTGAGAGCTTTCGACCATAACGGAGTGCACTGCATTGCTGACTAAGAGCATCGCAACTCGCGGGGAACGAGAGAATTACCCAAAAAAAGAAAGGCCCTCGATAATTGACATTTGCAAGAAAATGATAACTTTGGCACGTTTGAGAGCGAGAATTTGATTCGCAAGCCTTAACGCTCGTTCGATGGTACTGTACAGTTGCAAATGCATTTTATGACCTACGTGCATCGCTCGATTCGACCGAATATCTTTGACGCGGATTTTGACATACACGATGAGAGAAAATCGTGGAAAATGTATGGTTTTTCGCACGATATGCTTGAACACTTGACGAAACGTATGATAAAGGCTGCTGCATCCCTCATATAAGCTGTTGGAAGCTGGTAAGCTTGGTGGACCCTGGTTTCAATGTTGGAAGGAGGCTGAAATGAGTGAAGCAGAAACTGCTATAAAACAGCAGCACTCTGGAGCGCTCGGGAGTCACTCTCGAGCGCTCGGGAGTCACTCTCGAGCGCTCGGGACTGCTGTCAAGGGCAGTCCCTTGCTGCTTCCCAATGCCACTTGCAGGCTGTCCTTAATTGTTTTGCTGGTTCTCAAGGAGTCTGAACGGCCTTGTGCTGGCTGTTTCCCAGGAGGGGATGATTTTCCAAAGCTTGACTTGTGATTTCCAATATTTTTTCAAATTTTCAAAATTTGAAATTTTAAAATGGTCTTGGAAATGATACATTTGATGAGTCCCAATGTTGATGGGGAAGGGGTGCTGTCCATTTCCAGCTCCTATAAATACTAGGCTCCTCTTTGGCAAGTCATTCACACTCCATTTCATCATTTCCTCCCAAAAACCCACTCTTCCAATGGCTATGCTTAACCAAGCCTTGCTCCGCCCTTGGTTGGACGGCCTCGAGGGTATCGACTGGTTGAATTTCCGAGGGCATCGACTTTACGCCCTGCGGTATCTTCGCGAGGTCGCAATTCGTCCTGATTTGTTGCACGCAGCAGCTCGCTTCTGGGATTCCGAAGTGCATGTCTTCCGTTTTGGTTCTCAAGAGTTGTGCCCCACCGTTGAGGAGTTCCACGCTTATCTTGGTAGTCATGACTCTGCCGAGCCGATTATTCCAATGATCAGAGAGAGCATGAAGAATATCCTAAAGGCCAAGCTGGGTGTCAGTGGTAACGTCGCTGAGTTTCTCACCCGGGGGAATGCTATCAACATCGTGCAGCTATATGAGAGGTTCAGTCCATCTGGGGACTTGACGGATTTCGAGCATCAAGGTCGCAGGATGATGGCCTGCTGCATTTGTCTCCTGGCAGCCTTTTTGCTGGTTCCTTCCGTTGGTCAACCCAGTTCTCTGCTGGTGGGGGTTGCGGCTCAGATCGAGGCACGCAAGGACGTTGCCCCCTTGGTCCTGGCTGAAACGTTGATGGGGTTGGATGCCGTTCATGCTGGTCGCACAAGGGTTTTCGGTGGTAGCCCGCTGTTGCTGCAGGTTAGGGACCTCACTCGACTCTCCTTTTTCTATTTCTCTCATTCATTTTACCTCGACACTCGGCTTAGGTTTTATCTGGCTTCTCACTTGTTTTCTCTCTTTTTGACAGATTTGGCTGTGTGACAAGCTAAGCTTGATGACGCCGCCTGCTAATGATTGGTGGTATCGCGCCAGTGGTTGGAATCGTCCTTTTGAAGTGACATACGGGAGTGAGGACGACTGGGCTGATTTCTTTGCTTCCGCAGAGGAAGATGACATTTCCTGGCGATGCCATTGGCTAAGACTTCCTGCTATGACTGTTGGCAACATGGGTTCGACACACGTGTTTGTGGCTGGCTTGACAGGCTTCTCCTTCTATTCACCTTTCCGCATTCTTCGTCAGCTTGGACTCAATCAGGAGGTGCCGCAATCTCGAGACGAGATTGCCTACGTATCCCTCGAAAAGAGAATCCGGCCCACACGTAGTTCAGGCTACGGGTTCGCTCGGGTATTGACACTCTCCTTTTGCGCTCTAAATTTTGCCTAGTACCGCCCTTTCTGGTTTTCGGCCTAGCGAGCTCTTTTTCGACTTTTGCCTTAACTTTTGCCTAAGCCGCCCTTTCGGGTTTTCGACCTAGCAGGCTTGCTCTAATTTTTGCCTGGAACCGCCCGCCCTTGCGGTTTTCGGCCCAGCGAGCTCTCTCAGGGGTAATAACGTTTGAGTTGGTCCAAATTGACAAGGTTCGAAAATTCGTTGCCGTCGAGGTCAATGATCGAAGCCGCTCCTCCGGAGAGAATGGTCTTGATGATGTAGGGCCCAGCCCACTTAGGTCGGAATTTTCCCCGCAGATCAAAAACCGGCGCACGAATTTCCTTGACTACCATGTCCCCTTCCCGTAGGTCCCTCGGCTTCACTTTCTTGTTGAATGCTCGGGCGATCCTTCGCTGATAGCCCTGGATGTGGTATAACGCATGCAGCCTTCTTTCATCAAACAACATGAGTTCCTCAAACCTTCCACTGATCCATTCAGCTTCATCCACTCCGCACTCAGCGATGACTCTAAGCGATGGCACCTCTAGCTCGATAGGGAGAACGGCTTCCATGCCGTACACCAAAGAATAGGGTGTTGCCCCTGTCGGTGTGCGAATAGACGTCCGGTATCCCCATAAAGCTAGTGGGAGTTGCTCGTGCCAGTTCCTAGCTGACTGAGTCGTCCTTTCGAGAATTGTCTTGATGGTCTTGTTTGCTGCCTCGACGGCTCCATTCGTTTGTGGCCGATAGGTGGTTGAATGATGCACTTGAATTTTGAATTCCTCGAAGAGTTCCAGAACCTTTCCTTTGAAATGAACACCATTATCGGATACGAACGCTTGAGGGACTCCATACCGATAAATGATGTTTTGCCTGATGAAGTGAGACACTTGAACTGCTGTCAATGTCTTGTACGAAGCCGCTTCAACCCATTTAGTGAAGTAATCGACCGCCACCAAGATAAACCTGTGGCCGTTGGAAGCTGCAGGCGTGATCTTCCCAATGACGTCGATGCCCCAGGCGGAGAATGGCCATGGTGTTGCCATCGAGTGTAGTTCCGAGGGCGGGACATGGATAAGATTAGCATGAGTCTGGCACTTGTGGCACCGGCGAACGTATTCGATGCAATCCGTCTCCATGGTAGACCAATAGTAGCCTAGCCTTAAAACCTTCTTGGCCAACATCATTCCATTCATGTGAGGTCCACAAACTCCTTCGTGAACTTCTTCCATCACTGCTCTCGTGTCGTCCCCGTGAATACACAACTTGTGAACTCCACAAGGCGATCGCCGATACAATTGTCCTCCGCAGATGATGTATTGGGATGCGAGTCGTTGCAGAGCGATTCGATCCTTCTTAGTTGAATCTACGGGGAATTCTCCTTTTTCGACAAAATTCCGAATATCGTAGAACCAAGGGAGTCCATCGTCCGGCTCGCCAATGTTCATGATGTAATCGTACACATGCTTTCCCCTCTGTTCGATCATGACAGGCCTCAGCTTCACCCCGATCGGAAGTTCCAGCATGGATGCCAAAGTGGCCAGAGCGTCCGCGAAGCGATTCTCCATCCTCGGTACATGTGTGAAGGTCACCTTTTGAAAATTTGGAATAAGTTCATCGAGCTGTTGATGGTACGGTTTCATTTTCTCGTCTCTGACCTTCCATTCCCCGTTTGCTTGCGATACAACCAAGTTGGAATCCCCGATGACTTCTAAAACCTTGACGCCGATCTCCAATGCGGCTTCCATCCCGACGATGCATGCTTCGTATTCAGCTTCGTTGTTGGTGACCTCGAAATTCAACTTGAATGCGAGGGGGATGTGTGACCCCTCAGGTGAGACCAGCAGTATGCCAATCCCGAAACCTTTCTGATTCGCGGCTCCGTCAAAGTACAACATCCACGCTTGTTCGACTGTCGTCATCACATCCTCGTCCGGAAATTGAAATTCTGTATGCTCTGGCCCTTCAATCGGACGATCTGCCAGAAACTCTGCTACTGCTCTCCCTTTTACTGACTTGCGAATGACGTACTTGATCTCGAACTCTGCCAACAGGAGCAACCAACGTGCTAACTTACCGGTAAGTGCCGGCTTCTCGAACAGATATTTGAGGGGATCCATCCGAGAGATCAGCATCACCGAGTAAGCGAGCATGTAGTGTCTCAGTTTCTTCGTGGCCCATATCAGTGCCCAACACGTCTTTTCTAGTGAAGTGTATCGTTCCTCGGCTCCTACCATCTTCTTGCTCAGGTAGTAGATTGCCCTTTCAACCCCATCTTCTCCTTCCTGTGCCAGCATGCACCCCATTGACGAGGGCGTGACAGACAAGTATAGGATCAAAGGTTTTCCTGGTGTAGGGGGCATTAGGATCGGAGGGTTCTGGAGATAAGTCCGTACTGCTTCGAAGGCTTTCTGACACTTCTCGTTCCACTCGAATTTCACGTCCTTTTTGAGCAGTCGAAATAACGGTTCACAAGTCAAGGTCAATTTGGCTATGAATCGACTGATGAATTGAATTTTCCCCAAGAAGCACCGGACCTCTTTCTCTGACTGGGGCGGTTCCATTTCAAGAATGGCTTTGATTTTAGAAGGGTCTACCTCAATTCCTCGCGTTGTGATCATGAATCCGAGCATTTTCCCAGCAGTGACTCCGAACGTGCACTTCTGTGGGTTAAGACGCATCCTGTACTTCTGAATCCTTTCGAGGAACTTTCTCAGTGCCGGGAGGTGATCTTTTCGCTCTTTCCCCTTTACTATCATATCATCGACGTAGACTTCGACTTCCTTGTGGATCATATCATGCAGCAATGTCGTAGCACCCCTCTGATACGTAGGACCAGCGTTCTTCAACCCAAATGGCATGACCCGGTAACAGTAGGTTCCCCATTCAGTGATGAACGTTGTCTTTTCCCTATCTTCTGGAGCCAAGAGGATTTGATTGTACCCGGAGAATCCGTCCATGAAGGATAGTAAAGCGTGCCCTGCAGTGTTATCAACAAGAATGTCTATGTGTGGCAATGGAAAATCGTCCTTAGGGCTCGCCTTGTTCAGGTCTCTAAAGTCGACACACACTCTGATTTTACCATCCTTTTTGGGGACAGGCACGATGTTTGCAACCCAGGTGGGGTATTCGGTTACGATCAGAAAACCGGCGTCGATTTGCTTGGTTATCTCCTCTTTAATTTTTAAGACCCAATCAGGCCGCATTCTTCTCAATTTCTGTTTGACAGGTCTCGCATCGGGGTAAAGGGGAATCCTGTGTTCGACGATTTCAGGGTCGATTCCGGGCATGTCCGCATGAGACCAAGCAAAAACCTCTTTGAATTCTTTTAGCAGATTGGTGAGCTCCCGAAGCTCATTTGGAGACAGCCCGGAACCGACTTGAACCGATCGAGGGTTCTCCTCATCACCCAAGTTTATTGAGATTACTTCTTCTTTTAGAGGCTGAGCATGCCTTTCATTCTCACGTTCGATGAGAGAACGGATTTCCTTGGGGATATCCCCATCGAAATCCATTCCTTCATCGTCGGGATCTAAGCAGTTTATTTCAAAATCCGGCAAGTAAGCAAAGGTGTTGTCCATTTCATTCATGGGTCCCACAGAGGGAGGGAATACAGCAGTAGACTCGAATTCAAAATGAAAGCTACGACGGGGAGGGCCGATAGGCACAAGCTCCGACTCAGCGCTAGACAGAGAGTCGGCATCAGACTCGGACTCAGATTCGGTGCTAGTGTTGTGAGTGCGAGTTACAAGCGGAATGAAAGTGCAGTTTTCATAAGCGCCTACAGCATCTACAATGAGCTTGGAAGGGTCTTCTAGCTCCTCTTCTTCTCCCAGCACGAGCACAGCAGCATCTTCAACCATACCCTCTGGATCATCACCTTCGAATAGAGATTGCAGACTGCCCAAACCAAAAGCCTCCAGCCAGTCCAGTGCCTCAGATATTTCTTCCACCTTGGTATCCTTCTCATCATCTTCCCAAGTGTCATTGGCAAAGATTTCGAATCCTGGAAGTTTCACCTTGGTCTCGAGATCGATGAAAAGCTCGGGCTGCCCCTGATACAGCGCTTCCTTTTGCTTCAGCTTCATTTTGATCGCGTGAGCCCGGGCGCGGTTGCGCCACCTTTTTGCGGGATCAGATTTCTTGGCATTGTAGCCCAGACCACAGCGGTCGTTGTTTCCAGGGAAATCAGGGAATTCGGAGACCCCTTGCTCATAGAGCCCCAAACCCATGCCTGGCAGGTACTTCATACGTTTCATGATTTCTAATGCAGCAGAGCTTACCAAGAAATCATCCTCAATTCGGACAGAACAAACCTTTGAGGTCACGACGGCAAAGCCTCCCATGGCAACATCCTCCTCCCCATGCATGATTTCTAGCAACGGAGAGTTATCTTCAGAGTGGGGACGAATACCAGAGTCCCCATGGATGATGAGGGTCCCGGAATCCAACCCTAAGATGAGTTTCTGATGAAGTGTAGAAGGCACCCCCATAACGTCAGAGCGGTGTAGCCATGGCCTCCCCAGCAGGAGGTTGAATGAAGCGGGTATGTCGAGCACACAGAATTCCACGGAGGTCTTAAACTTCCCAGTTGCAAGTTCCAAGTTGACAGTTCCCAAGACATCACGCCGCGAGTTATCATAAGCGCGAACGCCCAGAGTTGACGGTGCAAAGTCTTTGCTTTTGAGGCCCAAGCAGTAAGCTGTGCGGAGAGGGCACACATTGATTGCTGAACCATTGTCTATCAGGATTGCGGGAACCCACTTCCCAAGGCATTTCATGGTGACATGGAGAGGCTTATTATGATCAGCCCCTTCAGGTGGGAGGTCTTTCTCGGTGAAGGATAGGGTGTGCTGGGCAAGGTTAGGGGTTATGAGGGCGACGAGGGCCTCTGGGGTAATGTCAGCGGGGACTTCCAGCTTGGAGAGAGAGTTGACAAGGCTTCGGCGATGAACACGGGAAGCTGCTAAGACTCCCCACATAGACATGCGGGCAGGGGTTTCATGAAGTTGCTGGATAATGGGGTCAACGTCGGTGCTTGGGTTTTGAGGGGCATTTGGGTTTGAGCCGGTGAATGGATTGAGGTGAATAGGTGGGTTAGGTTGACTTGGAGGGTCACTGGGGTTTGAGGGGTTGTCTTGTGGAGTAGGTGAGACAGAGGTTGAGTTGGTAGGGTTCACGGGGATGCCCGAGTTTTCCCATCGAGGTGGTGCTGTTCGAGACGAGCTCCCTTGTTGGGGGTTGGAGGGTTGGTAGACTCTACCACTCCTGGTAAGGTTACTGACTGTCTTGGAGGTGGGCTCCCACCAAGAGCCTTCCCAAAAGTCGGAGAGATCAGCCTCAGCCTTGCGCTTTCCCTTGTCCAGTTTTGTCTTTTCCAAAGTGTCGTTCAGTAGTTCCATCTCCAGGGTATCCCATATGCTCTTGTCTTCCAAAGAGTCCCAGAAGTTGACGTTTTTGACATTGTTGACTTGTAGTGAACCTTCATCCAGCATAGCTTTGTTGACGGTGAGTTCTTCGCCATCCACCCAGACGTTCACCAATTCAGCATTGCCCCAAAGGTCATCCAGATCAAGTACGCAGATGTTTGGTTCGTCGGGGATCTCGGCTATCGGTTGAGGGAGGAAATCGCCGATGATGTACTCACGCGGACAGAAGATGAAGTCCAACGAGCGAGCGAGGGCATCAGAATCCTTGTCAATGTTGATTATGGTTGAGACGGAGAGTCCAGAAAATAAGCGGGGGTTTGTTAGATCAGGGCCCTGCTCGACTTCTTCTTGTTCCCAAAATAGATACACCAATGATACCTCATCAAAGGGGTCCGAATCATCCATCCAGAGCCACCCGTTTGGCTCGGGCTCTGGTTCCCATTCATCAAGCTCTTCGACCGGTTCGGGTTCCATGAACAAAGCAAAGAGAGCATATCCGTCCAATGGGTCAGCCAATATCTCCTCGAAATCCTGCCTCCAGTTACCCTGCTCAAGTTCTTCAACTTGCTGAGCATCAACTGAGACGGGCCATACTCCACTGGTAATGGCTCGTTGCTCCACGGCTAAGAAATCATTCGCCAGATCTTCCCACCTTCTTTGGAAATCCCATTCGACAGTTTCAAGTGCACAGATAGTGTCCTCAACCGGAATCTCAACAACAGGCTTGGGTTGGGTGGCAGGGATGATGTGAAGGCTTGGGTTGAAGGGGTGGCTTATGGAGATGTGGTTGGTACGGGCATTCGAGTGCTTTGGGAGCGGATTTGAGACGGTATTGGGCTTTTGGTGAGGTACGGGAAGGGTTTTGTTGTCTATGAGATCTTGAATGGCATGGCGAAGGCGGAAGCAGTTGTCGGTTGGATGTCCTACGTTTTGATGGTAGGCGCAGTAAGCATTGGGGTTATGATTGGGGGAGAGTTTTTGAGGTAGTGGAGTGGGGGCCAGCGGCTTGAGAAGATCGCCCTCAATTAATTTCTCAAGCACTGCCGAGAGGGGTGCTGAAAATTGGGCGAACTCGCGAGGTCGGGATCGAGGCTGGTTGTTTTGGGTTACGATCTGGTTGACAGGTTCAGTTTGGGTCGTGTTCGAGGAGGTGTTTGGGAGGTGGGTGTAGTTAGAGTTTCCGAACAGCGTGTTGCTATTGCCGGAATAGACTTTTTTGGTTTTGGGAGGATGTTCGGGTTTGTCGAGGATTCCCAGTTGTACGGCTTCTTCGACGGCCAAGCCTGTGTCGAAGAAAGTTTTGAAATCGGAGCAAGCCTGAGCCATCACCATATGTCGTGCAAGATTGGGTTGAAGATTTCGGACGATCATCCGAATTTGATCTCTGTCAGTTGGTCTGTCCTTCATTTGCGCTGCCTTAGATCTCCACCTCTTCACAAAATCAGCGAAAGTTTCTTTGGCCTCCATCTTGGTAGACTCGAGTTCTCGAGTGGTAATCTCGAGTTGGATATTGTAATCATACTGCGCCACAAAAGCCGCACATATGTCCTCCCATGAACGTTTCTTTCTCTCGTCTAACGAAGTGAACCAGTGCAGGGCATGTCCCACCAAGGTCTGTGAGAACATTTGGGCCATTGCGTCTCTTTCCACTCCCCACATAGACAATGCTCCAATGTACCCAGTCAAGTGTGCTTTAGGATCTCCAGTCCCGTCGAATTTGGCGAAATCGATTGGCCTGAATTTCTCCGGAAGCTTTGCATTGGGAAAGAGGCAAAGCTTGTTGATGTCAAAGCCTGTTGAGGCGATTTTTTCGTTTCTAGCAACAGACTGCTCCAGCTGGGTGATCTTCGCCAAAACTACTGCCATCTCAGCGTTCTGTGGGACTCCTACCTCGAGGGTTGGTTGTTCCGGGTTGGGATTGAGGGTCAGGTTTGGATTCAGGTTTAGATTTGGGTTAGGATTTGGATTTGGATTTGGGTTTGGATTTGGATTTGGGATTAGGTTTGGATTTGGGATTAGGTTTGGATTTGGATTTGGGTTTGGGTTTGGATTTGGGTTTGGGTTTGGGAGCCGTCGCGCAACCCCCGTTATCATCATCATGAGTTGGGCTATCTGATTGTCGGTACGCTCGCTCAGACGCTGAATTGCTTGTGTAACTTGCCCCATTTCTCCATTTGGGACTCCCTGGTTTGGCTCCGGATTAGGATTAACATGTAGGTTTGGGCTCGGGTTCGGATTGCCCCCGTTAGGATTCGGGTCACCCCCGTTGAGGTTGAGGTTCGGGATTAGATTTGGGTTCGGATTGTCCCCGCTTGGGTCAAGGTTCCCGATGTGTAGATCCATTTCCAACCTTGAATCCGATGCACTGTCGGAGTCTGCCTGAAGTTGGAGCCGTTCCAATCTCTGTCCCAAAGGTCTGATCCAGGAGGGTATGGTGTCCTTCTTCCTTGGCCCAATTGCTCAGAACTTTTAGCAAAGCAAAAACGCGCTCAGATGTGGTCCCTGCTCACTTTTATGAAATTTGCGCATAATTTTTAGGAAAAATGCACGCGTCACCGTCACTGTCATCGACTCCGGTTTTGATTTGGAAAATGATTGAATTGAAAGGTTGCCTTGATCCTCAGATTTTTAGGGTGCATCCTCGTTCAGGAAGCACTATTTTCTAAAAGATGCCGAAATACGTTAAGTGTTCGGCCAGCATTTTATCGGGAAATCGACCATTAGTTCGGAATGATTTGGGATGAACGATGTGATATGGTAACCGCAGTGGCGTAAGCTGCACGTTTGCTTTTAGCCTGGGTGGTGTTGATATCACAATGTCTTGTTCCCACATCGTTCCTTTCCTTGGTTAACTTCGGGATCGAATGTTAGTCGAAGACTTAACGAAATTCCAGTTTCTCTTGGATTTTTCATGCTTGAGGACTCTCACGATTAACGAACACGCACAAGGCCGCGTGACTCTTCATCGGGTCTTGGCAACCTTTCGAAGACTGCGCGAGCAAGTCTCGAGAACCGTGGCTACAAACGGACAGCATGACGGCGCAAAAATGCAGGATGAGATGCAGCAAGTAAACAGAGCATAGCACGTAATCCTACCCTGTAGGTTCCTGTCCTAACTTGGAAAGTTCTATGGCTTACTGCACAAGTACAAAGGCCGGTTTTGGTTTGAAAAGGGTTCTCCGGACTAGAGTCAAAGTATACCTCCCGTTATTGAGCGTACACCCAACAACGGTACAAACGGTAGGGATGACTCATCATCGTCGAGAGTTGCTGAGCATTCCGGGATTCCCCATCACCGGCAAGCCGGGTAGGATTGCCGAAACGCAACAGCGGGGCTGCACAAGATATATACACAAGAAATAGACAACGAAACAAAGTGACTTTGAAAATCCCACAAACATTTTTCAAGCTTGGCTCACAAATTTAATTAATATCCAAGGAAAGCGGGCCGTTTTTAGTCAACGAACCAACTTTTCCTCAAGTATTAATTAAACCTTCTCCCCAGCAGAGTCGCCACTGTGGGCTACGTGCCCGGAAAATTTTGAAAGATCGAAAGAGTCGCCACCCGGATTTGCGGTTCGCCACCCGAGAAACCGTTTTTGATTTGTAAATGGTTGATTGATTTGAATTTGAAAACCAGAGATTCGACAAAGAGGGTTCGGAAGCCATGTTACGGGGGGGGAAGGTTTTACGTGAAAAAGCACCCCCCTCGCCCGATACGGAATCGGTCTCTACTGAACGTTTGTGGGATTTTCAAAAAGACTTTGTTTCATTCGACAAATAGCAGTTATTCACAGATATAACAGCGAACGAGTGTATACATGTGCATGTGTACAGAGGAGCGATGAGATAGCGATAGACACGCATGCATGAGGGC
>JAOTQK010043255.1:0-17341 GCA_025642025.1 Rhododendron ferrugineum | reverse complement strand
CTAACTTAGGCATCGGAGGGCCTTTGCCACGAGAGGCAAAGGTGCGCTCACCCCTTGTCTGTTTTGCAGATAAGCATTCCGGCGACGTACTAGGGTTCAGGCGAGAAGCACGAAGTAGCCGTTGTATTCTTGTGTAGTTCGAAGCCCCTGTAGTTTTTCTGCACTTACATCTGGTTCTATACATGCATGCATTCAATCATTCCGCGTAGGAGCATGATTAGGGCGGCTTCTAGGTTGTCTCTCTTTCGAGTATGTCTTATGCTTATTAGGACGCTGCTAGACCCGACGAAGAGTCGTGCATCTCAATGGTGCACGTTGTTAATTTTCAAAGTCCTTAGATTAGCGAGACTTTGAGAAATCAAAATTTACTAATTCCTTGGCTCATGCCCGATTGAGGTTCCAACCGAAAATAAGGAACCACAAAGTATTGATGTTGTGACACTGATAACATTCAGGTTACAAGTGCCTCGTCACATACAACCACCCCGGCTAAAGCGTGTTGTCGCTAACGCCACCCCGGTTAAGGTGCCATGACATCAATACCGAATTGTTTCTAATTCAAAGTTGAAATTTCAATTGGGACTAGTCGAAGACTTAGTCTGTTTTGACATCTCTTAGGATCAATTTGATCCATTCAAAGGATACACCCTCGAAAAGAAATCTGAGGATTTTTGGCAGCGTCCGAACATCAGGAGACAGACTCGTCTCTAGTTCAGGAGTCTAGGGTTGACACCGACGACGACGTGTGCATTGCATTCTAAATTGCTGCAGGAACGCCACTGAGCTTTCACTTACTTTACTGTCTAGCTCAAAGCCATTGCACCGAGCAGGAGAGTACTCAAAAGAAGAGCCAAACCTACTTGGGAATGTCTTCGGAATCCAGTTCAAAACTTGTCAGGCTTGAAACTCAGTCAGTTGCAACAGAGGCTTCTCTGGGTTCATTATTGGCCGCCCTACAGTCGGGTTCGCCATCGATTTTTACAAAGAGCTACGCCATTGGCTTCCCTTTTTTCAACATCTTCAAGGCCTATCATGGCAGATCAGCCGCAACCGCTCAGTTTAGAGGCCGTGCTCACAAACCTTCAAAATAGTCTCACTACTATGCAGCAAAGGGCTACCGAGACTAATGCTTCCGTTGCCCGTCTGAATGATCTTATCAACACTCGTCTTCCACCTCCTCTCGAAGAGGAAGGCGAGAACGATGAGGATATTCATGAACAACCTAGCATGGTCAAGGATCCGAATCATGAGGGGCGCCACATTGTTCAGCTCGTCCCTAGAGCGGTTCGCGCGCCTGTTGCAAACCCGAATCTTGCGGGTGGAGAATCTGTGCAAAATCCTGATATGGCAGCTCTGATGGCCATGATGGTAAAGCTGGAGGAAGTAGTCTCCAAATCCGAGAAGATAAGTGCATGGGGCATTGACTTGGATTGTCTCTGCCTGTATCCCAATGCCAAGCTCCCTGACAAATTCAAGATGCCTGACTTGGTTAAGTTTGATGGGAGTGGTGACCCTAGAACTCATCTCTATGGCTACCATGCCACCATGAAGCTGCTGGGTGTGGGAAGTGAGGCCATGTCTTAGCTGTTCCCTCAAACCCTCTATGGGCCTGCCTTCCATTGGTTTCTGTCACTCGACATCTCCAAACGAAGAACTTGGGAAGACATAGGGGCTGCCTATGTCTCACAGTACAACTACAACTCTCAGCTCAGGATGACTACTCGAGAGTTGGAATCCACGAAGATGGAGACAAATGAGTCCTTTGCGGACTTTGTTAAAAGGTGGAGAGCCAAAGTCGCTCTAATGACTGAGCGCCCGAGCGAGAGAGATCAACTCCGCATTATCTCCCGCAACCTGCATCTCGACTATGCTAAGCATCTCGTGCTGGTTCAAGCATCTGCAAACTTCGAGACCTTCTTTGAATCTGGCCTAGCCATCGAGGATGCGCTGCAAACTGGAGTTCTGCCAAGAGGGGAGTCCTCTTCTTCCTCCACTCAAAAAGCTAAGCCGAGGACTTATTCGGGAGATAGTAGTTCGTTGTTTGGTAACAGCAACTACTTCAATACAGCTACAAGTGGGAGCGATGCTCTAGCTTTCAACTCCAATCACGCTGCCGATGTCAATCAGGTTCAAAATGCTCAAAGCTTCCGAGCCTGAACCTAACCCAGGAGTTTCTCTGCCTTTACGGCATCTCTGTCCGCAGTGATGGAGAAACTCGTCAAGTCTTGGCATCTCAAACCTTTGACCCCAACTTCTCCACCCAAACTCCTACCTTCCGGTTACAACCCTAATCTCTTCTGTGCCTTCCACCAAATGCCTGGCCATCACACTGATAAGTGCTATCATCTTTGACATGAGATTCAAGATCTTATTGACGATGGCACGGTGCAAGTTCCACCAAAGCCCAACGTCATTTCCAACTCGTTGCCTTAACACAGGTCTGACCCTCTGGTTGGTCAGGTATCTATCACCTCCACTCAAATCGACCCGAGCTCCATCATATTCAACCCTAGCCACTATATCGTCCTAGCAAATCAACCCAAACCCATCGTATCCATCCCGTCGGAACCGGAGGTTAACATGATGGCTGTAGGTTGGGCAGTCGAGGTTTTCACTGCCGACATCTGGATTGACAGTGATGAGGGGTTTGCAAAGGAGAAGACTGACCGGCTGAGGTCCATTGATCAAAGGAGCACCGAGTAGGTTTGGTCGAAGAAGCTGCGGATGCTGAAGTGCTGATGCTTTCACACCCATCCCATACTCCCAGGTCTTGAGAAAGTGCTCCAAAAACATTCTCAAGGCCTTTCTTTCTCAAAATGCTTCATTTTTCTCCTCACCATTAAAGTTAGTCTTTTACAAACTATAAATGTTTTAACTACCCATGTACCATCTGCCACACACACATCCGCACCTCTATTGTCCATTTGATCCCACCCCTTCACATCTTTTCAACATCCGTCTTCATCCCACATCACCTATCCACGACCAAGCTCAAGATCAAAGGTAAAAACCAAGTTTTCTTAGGTCAGGCTCTGTCCTGGTCCTGAGGGGGCTTTTTCTGTTGTCAGATCGAACTCTTTTTGGGTAGACCTTGACTTAAAAACCATTTTCAGAAAATAAAACAGCCACTGTGCTGAACAAGCTACACCGCGCGGCGCTTTGAAGCGGCGCACGGCGTAGCTAGTTCACATGCCCGTCATTTCTATTACGCATTGTTTCTGGCTTAAGCTATCTGGAACTTGGTCATCCATCATCAGGTTTGCTTTTATTGCTGTGGTACCCTTCATTAGCATTTCCAGAACAAGACCACTTCTACAAGCCATGACTCACCCTTTTATGAAGTTTTCTTGATCATCCCAAATGGTCAAGCATACCAAAAAGCTATTTTTACAAACATGGCTTGGTGAAACGGTATTGTTTGAGACGATCTGGCAGTTGTATACCTTCTGAGTGTTCTAGGAATGGTGCGCACCAAGTACAATATGCCGGGCGATGCTCTAAACACTGATGACAGCCTGACAAGAAAACAGGTACCATGCGCGGCATACTGAAGGGTCGCGCGCGGCATTACAGTATGCCGCCTGACAGATGACCATGTTTCAAACAGTTTGATAAGAGGCTCTTCCTTTCTGTTTACATCATCCTTGTCGTTCCTGTACAGATGACACCACTTGCACACCAATGTGATATATTTCCCCATGTCCCTTCCCCGTTGCTTGTTTTATTAAAGAACTTGATTTTCCAAATGATATTTAAAATTTCCCCCTTTTCAAAACACCTAGTAGAGACCGGTCTTGCCGGGCGAGTGGAGTGCTTTTTAAAGAAAAAACTTTCCCATTCGTAATGTGGTTCCCGAATCCAAAGTCTCGATGTTTTCGCTTGACCAAAAGCCTTTTCCAAACGAGTTCTCGATTTCTCGGATCATCCATCTCAAAAATTTGGGTGGCAACTCTTTGAACGCACTTTGGGCGCGGGAGCCCACAGTGGCGACACTGCTGGGGACTTTTTATTATTCGAAACTTTGAAAACATACTTTTTTTTTTTCAAAGAATCGAGTAATCGCGAGAGCCAAGCTTGAATGGTGTTTTCAAAAGGGGGTCTTAAATATCTTTTGAAAATCAGATTCTTTTATCCTGTACACTCTGCACCGCACAAGCCTCTCTAGTGAGTTTCGGCTATCTTGCCCGGTCTACCGGTGACAAGCTTTCCCAGAACGCCTAGCAACCCTCGACTATGATGAGCCATCGTGTTGTTCGACCATTGTCTTGCAATACACTTGACATGAGGTAGTACATCTTGGCTCTAGTCCAGGGAACCCTTTTGAGACTAAAACCGGCCTTTGCACTTGTACATAACTATAGAACCTTCCCAACTAGGACAGGAACCCGTGGCTAGGACTTATGTGTTATATACTGCTTACGTGCATTTCTTTTCTGAACATACATACCATTCATTCCGCATTGCATAATGCGGGCTAGAGGATAGGACTCCGTTAGGATTCTTTAGGTTACTCCGGTCGGTCTAGGAGACTTTAAATCCATGCAGTTCGTGATACCTCCGGTGTTTGTCGTGCCCGAACGGCTCCTTGGCTTGAGTCTACCTTTGAGCGCGCGCGTACCTGGATTCTGATAGTCACATTGCTTTACCTCAGATGGTCAAGATAAGGAGATTGGCTCTGGTTCCGAAGTGCTCGGAATTTAACCTTCCTGATAGTACCTACCCAGACTATTGGAAATCTTATGTGCAAACGTCTTAAGTGGGATTCAACTCACGGTAGGTCCTAGGCTTAGTTTCTAGGAGGAACATAGAAGGTAGGGCGAGCATTCTAGATCAGTTATGAGTTGCTCCCTTTTTGCTTTGTTGCCAGTACTGAAACATTGGTCGTTCACGAGGAAAAGAGGCTATACCCAATTGGTTTCGTCCGCTCCAAAGGCTAGTTCGCATAGACACCCTGGAAGAAACCCAACTGTTTGAAGTCCAGATAGAACATGAAGAATAGTCGTTGTTAGGAGAAGAACCCATAAGGCCTTTTGTAGAAGAGTCATCTGCAAACCCCTCACTCATGGCTAACTAAGGAAACGGAGTAGACGAGCTCAAGCAAAACATGGCTACCATGGATGCTCAGTTCAAGCAATCTATCGCAGGTGTACATGCACAGCTTAAGGCTTCCGTCACGTCCATGCAAAAGGACATGCTTGTGATGATGGAAACCATGCAGGAGATTAGTGATAGGTTGCAGACTAAACCTCCCCCGCAATCTGAACAACCCAAGGAAGAAATATCCATACTAGACCCCAACATGGCAGCCCTTGTCGCGAAGATTAGTAAACTGGAGCAGTCTGTCCAAGAAACCAAACGCCTTGGGAAAGGAGAAATAGACATGAGCAAGTTGTGCCTATTTCCAAACGCCAAACTGCCTGAAAAGTTTAAAGGTGTGGACTTTGCAAAATTCGATGGTACTGGTGATCCAAAGGCCCATCTCCAAGGATATGTTGGTTCCCTTACCATGCGAGGAATTGAGAAGGAAGCCATGGCTCAACTATTTCACGAGTCTCTGTCCGGCCAGGCTTTGCAATGGTTCCTCACTCTTGAACCATCTAAGAAAAGGACTTGGGAAGACATTGGGACAGCCTTCGTGGCCCAATATGACTTCAATGTCGACCTAAAAATGACCACAAGGGAATTAGAAAGTACTAAGATGGGCGAAAAGGAAAACTTCGCTGATTTTGTGAAACGATGGAGGGTCAAGGCCGCCCAGATGCAGAACAAACCCGATTTGAAGGAACAGATACGGATTATAACCAAGAATCTGCCAGGGTCTTTCGCCCCATACATGGTTCTTTCCCAGGCAGCTCCAAACTTTGAAACCTTTTATGACTCTGGTCTCGCTGTAGAAGAAGCTTTACGGGACGGTACTTTGGAGAAAAAGGACATGGGATCAAAGTCCAAAAGGACATACTCAGGAAATAACAATGTTCTCTTCGGGAATGCCAATCAAACAAGAACCTCATCCACCAAGCCTGTAGAAGTTAACCAAATCTCTGACAAACCAAAATCCCAAAATCGAGTATTTACCCACTTTAGTACCCCTAGGTCCGCTTTACTCAAGAAACTCACAGAAGTCGGGGTATTGAAACCTCTTCGACCACCACAAACCATCCCACCAAACCTAAACCAAAGTGTCTACTGTGATTTCCACCAAATGCCCGGCCATACCACTGACAATTGCATCCGCCTTCGTCATGAGATTCAAAATCTCATTGATAATAAGGTCATTGATACCCCACCTCCAGACAAACCGAACACTGTTTCAAACCCTTTACCACAACATAACACTCCCTTCCGCATTAACCAAATCACCCTCGCCACTAGCCAGGATTCTCAAGAATTCAATCCAACCCTTTTCATTGTCCCTCATACTAAGCCAAAACCAGTTGTGGCAATCCCCGAGGAGACTGCCCTTTGCTTCCTGTGGGAAGAGGAAGACATCTGGGGAAATTTAAATTTTGATTGGGAGGAATTCGAAGCTGCCAATGTCCAGAGAATTGTTGAACCACCATTCGCACCTGGATGGGAAGTTGACTGACAAAATGTTCATGCCGACCCTCTTGATGGATTCTCTTTGTGTATGATGTTTGAAAGTCAGAACTGGGAGTATCAGGTCCCACAAGAACTCCCCGAATGGGACCCGATCCCGAACGTATGCCCGTTGATAGCTATGGGGGATCCTCTTGACATGTTCTCCCTACCTGCAATGTTTGCTAGAGAATACCAGCCCGAAACATTGGCAGGCAATTGACCGGAACCCAACCCGCTTTGCCCGGACTTTTCTCATTTCAATAACATTGATCTACACAACAATGTGGGCCTTACCCTCCCGGACCCTGAAGAAGAAGTAGCCAGTAATGGGTTCAATCCAATGGATTTCCTTGTAGATGAAGCCAAGTTCGAACCGTCAGGCATCTCTCCTGAATACGCTGATGTTGCCATGATGAACTTATGGGAGGATGAACCAGGGTTAAAGCAAGTTCATGGGCAAATACTGAGATCGTCAACATAAAAGTAGGAAACGAGGAATGGACCGTGAACAAAACGGTAATGGAAACCGAGAAATGGAAGCCTGAAGATCTTTGGGACGACTTGGTTATTGCAGGCCTGGCCGCTGATCTTCGTGATACAACCATTGGGAGCAAGCGCAAGGCCCTTGCAGATCTATGGGATGAAGAACCAAAGTATCGTCAAATCAGTCATCTAACCAGGATTGGCCAGATTTACCAACCCCCTAACCTCCAAGTCGGAGAATCTTCCAACCCTCCAACCAAAGAACCTTCTGACCCTTTTGTAACCCCGACCAAAAACATCTTCCAACCTTTTGCTCCACCAGCTAAAGAGCCTTCTCGTCCTGAAAAGAATCCTGAAGGGATGATCAAGCAACAACACGAGCAAACCCATGCCAAAAAGTCTGTTTGGGATGTGCTTGTTCATTCGACCCGTCATCGCGAAGGACTCATCCAAGCTCTCTCTTACCTAAAAGTCCCATCTTCTATAACCCCTGATGAACTTGTGGCGCTTATCAAGACCATACCCATCAAACATACTATAACCTTCACTGACCGAGATTTGCCTGCCAAAGGAACCGACCATAACAAGCCACTGCATGTCACCCTGAAATGCCATGGAAAATGGGTTCCTGTGATCCAGATTGACAATGGGTCCGCCATCAATGTCTGCCCACTCCGTGTTGCCTACTGCTTGGGATACAAAAATAAAGACTTTTCTCCCTCAGAAGTCAAGGTCCGAGCATATGACAATACCCGCCGGGACGTAGTTGGGACTCTCATGCTTCCCATGACTTTTGGGCCATACCAAACTGAAGTAGAATTTCATGTGGTAAACATCCCCGCTTCCTTCAACTTGCTGTTGGGAAGGCCTTGGCTGCATCGACCAGACATCATGGCTGTACCTTCCACGCTTCACAAGAAAGTCTGATTGGGACTTGAAACCGGTTGCTCACTATCCATGGAGATTCCAGAATTCGCGCCCCTGTCGAAGACAATGCCCTGCTCTTAGAAATTCAACACGGGGAGGAGGATATTGCTTTGGAAGGCTGTTCATTGGATACCTCCAAATCTGTCTTCTCGGTCAGGATCGATAATGACTTTGTCATCAGTAATGTTGCTATCAGGATAATGAAAAAGATGTCCTATATGCCGGGCTTAGGACTAGGAAAGAACCTCCAGGGGCCTGCAAAGTTTGAAGAACAAGGAACTTTGACCCGCGTAACCGGCTTAGGGTATCACCCTTCCGGAGAGAAGAAAGAGAAAAAGGGGGACAGATTGGAGGACTATTCTGTCAAGGAAAAGGCGAAGCAAGTTTACCAAGGGCAACCGGAACCATTTTGGGACAAGGAAACCAATACCTTTCTGCCAGGATTTGAGATATTCGCCAATGATGTTTGGCCTGAATGTGAGGAAGAGAGCAAGCCGGTGGAAAAGAAGGAAAAACCGGCTGATTGGATCGAGGTTTTCGCCATAGGTAGTCTTGCGATCCTGTTCGAGGAGGATGAACCAATGGGTATAGCCACGGAAGCAGAAGTACTGATGCTAGGGCAGGAGGCCCCCGAAGATCCGAATTCGCTCATCATGGATGCCGCTGGAAACTTGCCATGAATATGAGTCTGAGTTTGAGTCCGAGTCCTCTAAGTCTTCTGAGTCTGTTGAGTCTGAGTTGGAGCCTCTTGGCCTGACTCCTCAGAGTCTGTACTTTGAATTTGAGTCCACTCGTGTGTACAATGCCCCGGTGGTCTCTGCTAATGATGAAATAAATGGATCCGATTCTGCTTACTTTCCTGACTTTGAAATAAACTGTGTCGACCCTGATGATAAAGAGATCGATCTCGATGGGGACATCTCTAAAGAAATCCGATCTCTAATCGAAAGGAAAGACGAAAGGCATGCTCAGCCTGTAAAAGAAGAAGTTGTTTCGATAAATCTGAGGGATGAAGGGAATCCTCGAATAGTCCAGATCGGTTCCTCGCTATCTGCAGAAGAGCACTAAGCTCTCACAGATTTGCTTAAAGAATTTGAGGATGTTTTTGCATGGTCACACGCTGATATGCCCGTAATCGATCTTGAGATTGTAGAGCACCGAATTCCCCTTTACCCCGATGCAAAACCGGTAAAACAAAAGTTAAGACGTATGAGACCAGATTGGGTACTTAAAATAAAAGAGGAAGTCACTAAACAGATCAATGCAGGATTCTTAATAGTAACAGAATACCCTCAGTGGGTCACAAACATTGTCCCTGTCCCTAAAAAGGATGGCAAAATCAGAGTCTATGTTGATTTCAGGGACTTAAACAAAGCAAGCCCGAAGGATGATTTCCCGTTACCACATATCGACGTATTGGTCGACAACACCACCGGACATGCTTTGCTTTCGTTCATGGATGGTTTTTCAGGATACAATCAGATCTTCATGGCCCCAGAGGACCGGGAGAAGACCACGTTTGTCACTGAGTGGGGAACTTATTGCTACCGAGTCATGCCCTTCGGATTGAAGAATGCAGGGTCTACCTATCAGCAGGCCGCTACTGCTCTGTTGCATGACATGATTCATAAGGAAGTGGAGGTCTACGTGGATGATATGATCGTTAAAGCGAAGGAGCGAGAAGGGCATTTACCCGCACTCAGGAAGTTTTTCGATAGAATCAGAAAGTATAGGATGCGCCTCAATCTTTCCAAGTGCACGTTTGGGGTCACTACAGGGAAGATGCTCGGATTCATGATCACCAGCCGCGGTATCGAAGTTGACCCGTCAAAAATCAAGGCCATTCTGGAAATGGAGCCACCGTGGTCCGAAAAGGACGTAAGGAGCTTTCTGGGAAAAGTACAGTTCATCAGCAGGTAAATTGCAAAACTAACATCGACTTGTGAACCCATATTCTGCTTGCTCAAAAAGGGGACACCGTTTACTTGGAATGATAATGCCAAAAGGCTTTCAAAGCTATAAAAACCTACCTGCAAAATCTTCCAGTATTAACACCACCTGCAATGGGAAAACCTTTGATCCTAGACCTGTCTATCACTCCGTCCTTGATGGGGTGCATGCTAGCACAGGAGGGAGATGACGGGGTCGAAAGAGCCGTTTACTACCTCAGTAAGAAGATGGTTGGATCCGAGGAACGTTATACTTCGCTGGAAAAGACGTGCTGGGCACTCGTTTGGGCCTCCAAGAAGTTGAGGCATTACATGTTAGCTTACCCGGTGAGGTTAATATCTTGAATGGATCCTTTGAAGTACCTGTTTGAGAAGCCGACCCTCACGGGAAAGATGGCACGTTGGCTGCTAATGCTGGCTGAATTTGAATTGAAGTATGTTACCAGAAAGCCGGTAAAAGGAAGAGCTGTCACTGAATTCTCAGCAGACTGCCCAGTCAAAGGAGGGGAGGATGCCGAGTTCGAGTTTCCTGACGAAGACATAATGATGACGGCAGAAGAAGTTTGGTAGCTGTACTTTGATGGAGCAGCTAACCAGAAAGGGTTTGGAATTGGCGTCTTACTTATCTCACCCGACGGGTCGCACATCCCACTCGCCTTTAAGCTCAACTTTGAAGTCACTAACAATCAGGCGGTGTATGAGGCTTGCATCGTGGGCATGGAAGCAGCCATCGAGATTGGTATAGAAAAGTTGGAGGTTGTAGGAGATTCAAACCTGGTTGTATCCCAAGCAAATGGTGATTGGAAAGTCAAAGAGGAAAAGCTAAAGCCGTATCACCAGGATTTAGAAGACCTTATTCCCCACTTTAGCAAGGTAACATTTACTCATGTCCTGAGACTCAGAAATCAATTCGCAGATGCCCTGGCAACACTGGCGTCCATGGTTGAAATCCTTGTCGGAGTAAAGTTAAGGCCAATTGTGATTGAGCAAAGGGATGCACCAGTACACCAGCACGTCATGGTCATCGACGAGCCCGATGATGGCCACCCCTGGTATTTTGACATTTGGAGATTCGTGGAAAGGGGGGAATATCCAGTGGAGGCTAGCAAGAAAGACAGAATCGCCCTCCAAAGAATGGCGGCTCAATACATCATCTGTGGAGAAAACCTACACCGAAGGTCACACTGTGGCATGCACAAATTATGCATCCATGGTGCCGAAGCGAAAAGGGTAATGGAAGAAATTCACGAGGGTGTATGTGGCCCTCACATGAACGGTATGATGCTCGCTAAGAAGATTTTGAGGCAGGGATACTTTTGGACCACCATGGAGACAGAATGTGTGGAATATGTACGACGGTGTCGCAAATGCCAGATTCACGCCAACCTCACGCATGTCCCACCGCATGAACTACAGCAAATGACCTCGCCCTGGCCTTTCTCAGCATGGGGCATTGATGTCATCGGGAGAATTGTGCCGGCAGCCTCTAACGGTCATAAGTTCATCTTGGTGGTTGTTGACTACTTTACAAAATGGGTGGAGGCTGCTTCATATACTACTCTGACCGCGGTTCAAGTTGCTCACTTCATCAAGCAAAATGTCATTTACTGATATGGAGTCCCTCAAGCGTTCGTGTCCGACAACGGGGTTCATTTAAAGGGCGAGCTTGGGAAATTTTGGATGAGTTCCAAATCCAAGTACACAAGTCGACCACCTACCGACCACAGACTAACGGGGCAGTAGAGGCCGCTAACAAAACAATCAAAGCTATTCTGGAAAAGACCATCCAATCCGCAAGGGACTGGCACGAGCAGCTACCGTTAGCTTTATGGGGATACCGCACGTCCATACATACACCGACGGGGGCAACTCCTTACTCTTTGGTTTACGGTATGGAAGCCGTACTCCCCATCGAATTAGAGGTTCCGTCTCTTCGGACTATGGTCGAGTGCAATGTCCAAGAAGCAAAGTGGCTAAGCAATCGGTTCTAAGAACTCATGCTATTTGACGACCGTCGGTTAAGGGCTCTTTATCACATTCAAGGACATCAGAGAAGAATCGCACGTGCGTTCAACAAGAAAGTGAAGCGCAGGGACTTGGCAGAAGGTGACATGGTTTTGAAGGAAATTCGGGCATCGATCTATGACCCACGCGAAAAGTTCCGGCCGAAGTGGGCCGGGCCTTACATCATCAAAACTATTCTGTTCGGAGGGGCTACGCAGCTCATTGACTTGGACGGAAATGAATTCTCCACTTTGGTTAACTTGGACCAACTTAAGCGTTACTACCCTTGAGAGAAGCTCGCTGGACTGGAAACTGCAAGGGCAGGCAATCCCAGGCAAAAATTTGAGCAAAAGCCTGCTAGGATAAGAACCCGCAAGGGTGTCCTAGGCAAAAGTTAAGGTGTACAATAAATGAGCTCGCTAGGCCGAAAACCCGAAAGGGCGGTACTAGGCAAAAGTTAGAGCGCAAAAGGAGAGTGTCAAAACCAGAGCGAACCCTACCCTGAACTACGTCATGACTTGATTCCTTCGCCAAAGGGATACGTAGGCAACCTCACTTTGAGGTTCGGTCACAATCAAAACAAAAATCCAGGTTGTGAGAATCCAAGGTACGGAATCGAAGATGGGGAAACTCTCCGTAACTCATTTTTATTAAGACAACTGCTTCTAGTACATAAGGCTGAGCATGACTTGCAAACATAAAAGTACAACATAACAAAAGTGGGTCCACAATTTATTCAATAGTCAGGGAAGTAGAGTCAAGTCAGTTTCCTTGAGCCCCAGCTCTTGCAGCAATGTCCCTCATAAGCCACCTCTGGTAGCTTCCACGTATCGCCATGGACGGGTAGGGATGTGCATCTGTCACCTCACGAGTCCTCCAAAGCCGCTGGTAGTTGCAAAGGACGGAGTGGCGGAAGAAAGGCAGAACCACATCCACGAGAACCTCTGCAGGAACTTCCTGTCTCAAGCCAAGCTGACGCTGAAGCCGGTAGGGGATGTAAAAGGTAAAAGCCTCTAAACCAGCAAGGACAACCCACTGAGGGCCCATGAAGTGCACTGTCATAGGCGGAAGGCCTAGCCAGGCGCACCTCCAAGAAATGGTCTCAGCCCGTAGATGCCCGAAAAATTCAACCCATTCAGAGATTCGTCTGTCCGCAAACTCGAAGCATTGCTGAGACAACAGTCTAGCCTCATACCTCCAATTGCCAGGAGGAATGGTCAACAGTTTCACCTTATCGCAAAGCCAGATCTGCAAGGAGAGGGAAAACAAGTCAAGCCGAGCGCCGAGGTAAAATGAGAACGTGAAGAAAACCCGAAAAAGGAGAGCTGAGTGAGAAACTAACCAGCAGGAGGAGAGGGCTGCCCCCGAAAGTGCCGGTCTCTCCAGAATGCACCTTGTCCAAACCGATCAACGTTTCAGCCAAAACCATAGGAACCACATCCTTCTGAGCCTCAATTTGAACAGCAATACTAACCAATGCCGAACTGGTATGACCGGAAGAAGAGACCAAAAAGTAGGCTCTAAGTAGACACATGCAAAGAGCGGTCATGCGCCGAGTCTGGTAGGTCATGTTCGCGGGATCGCCAAGGGGGGAGAACATTTCAATGAGGCACATCAGGTTGAGACGATTGTCGTTAACCAAGTAACGAGCAGTGCCGCCATTCAATCCGAGAGCCGCGGCTAGGACTTTGTAGATACTCTCGCGCAAAGGAGGAATGATGACTTCTCCTGAGCCAAAGCCGCTGAGATAGGCACGAAACTCCTCTATGGTAGGACAAAGTTCTTGCTCACCAAAACTAAACACATGCACCTCCGGATCCCAAAAGCTCGCGGCTGCCCTCAAAAGCTCGGGACGAAGACGGATATTGCGAAGGTATCTCATGGAGTAGAGACCATGGCCCGAAAGTTGAGCCAATCGACACCTTCCATCGAAACCAACCATGGGCGGAGTGAACCAGTGAGAGAAAGAGCAATTAGGAGGGATGGAGAGCTAGAGAAAGGATAAGAGTTAAGTGGGGTGAGGAAAGTGTGAGGTTCAAGACTTGAATTTATAGGAAGGATGGAGGAAACAACTTCAACTTTCAAAGAGCCTCGTGTTCCAAAAGTGCAAATTTTCCATGAGTCTTGCATAGGGAAAGGCTTAGTCATACCATAAAGGATCAATACAGACATGCACTGGCCCAGAGATGCCATCACAAGGGTCAAACTTTAGCCATCGTGCAATCTGCCTTGGGAAGCAGCAAAACTGGAATATATCAGAAAGATAACCACGCGCGGCACACTGAAGAGTCGCGTGGCATAATGAGTCTGGGGAATGACCACGACATAACGTCCGATATTCCGTGGGATCATATGGAGCCACTCGCGGCATTTTGAAACTTCGCTCGGCATAGTAATGCTGCATTTCTGCAGTTTTTGACAGCAACAGGTTGAAGTTGGTTTGGGGCATATGGGGACACTTCCAACCCTCAGCACACACTTCAATGAGTATTTGGGACATCGGGGATGTTTCGCTTCGGGTCCACTCTCAAAATTCGAGGTCGTGGTACGAAAAGTCGATAAATCCTATTCTTAAGCCGTGTTGGAGTACCAAAATCCGTTTCAAGTTGATTTTTCGAATCTCACAGGTCATAATGGTCAAAAGTAACTTAGTCCATGTTCCGGTTCTTGTCCAAAGCCAAAGTTTGAGAATGTCACCTCTTAAAGTCAACGTTTTCTTGCTTTTCAAGTAAATTTCAAACGTGGGGTCAAGCTTTCAAGTCACGTGTCAAGTCGCACTTGTCATGCGTGAACATATATGAGTCAGTAACAAGGGCATTTCTGTAAGTTCTCATGTTAATCTTTCAAGGTTATTCAATTTCTTTCTTTGATTTCTACTTCTTTGTCAATATGCCTATTTGTCAGCATGTTACTCACTGTAAGTCTTGAGTCCGTCTTAGTTTGTGCGATCAATGGCCAGTTGTACATTTTGGATAATGTTTTAGTTAATCAATTTTCCTTATACAATAGTAATAAAAGGAAAGGAATGGCATAAACATTGAAAAAACAAGTTATCTATATAATCCCTGAAATATCCATGAGTCGAAGTATACATCAAAATAAGGCATGAAAGCCCGCTGCTCAAAACCCTATCTACCAAGGGTAAACAGGCACCCTATAAAAGGAAGCACGCAGGCTCCATCAAAACAACAAAAAGCAAAAGAAGGAGCTCAATCCTCATCTCCATCTCTATCCTCGCCCTTCTCCTCGTCCTCCTCAGAGACCTCCTACACCGCAGGGGAACTAACCACCTCCTGAGTATCGGTCACCCTAGGCACGGTACTCCCTGAGGTGTCCTCCAGGTCGACGTCAGTAGGCTCCACGGTCTCATCCGAGACGGCGATGGGCTCGTACTCGGTCCCCGTCAAGTATCGTGCCCTCTTCGACGGAGGCTCGTCTCGAGAGCCAGCAGAGGAAGCCTGTGGCACTGGCATGCGCACAGACTTCCTCTGCAGCCCTCGTGAAGCCCCTCCTCTAGCCTGCAAGAGCATAACATTCATGAATCATTTGCATTGTAATAAGGTGAACAACACAAGTTTTGGGATTTATCATCATCGCGCCAGCACGAGGAAGCACCTCTGGAGGATGGCCCATGGCGTACTGCCGCACTAGCTGCTCCAGGCCCATCATGGCCATGGCCATCTCCCTGGCGTACTCCGGAGTCACCTGCACAGTAGGAAGATTGATTAGAACATACAGTAATGATGGCAAACGTCTGAACAGGATAAAAGCATGTTATACCAAAGCAAGGAACTTCAGAGGTTGGATGGAAGGACGTGGCACCGCCACCAAACCAAGGGCTCTCTGGGCAGTCGTCATGTCCACCGTCCAGGAGAGTGGAGGCAAGCTAGCCTCGCTCTAGCCTACGATGTCGCCTCGACCTCCACCTCCTCTACCACTATCCCCTCTCCTACCTCCTCTACCACCTCTACCACCTCTGCCGCCCAACGTCTGCTGAGTTGCCTCCCAAGCAGCGCGTATCCCAAAGCTCTATATCAAGTGCCGAGCTTGGTACTCCGCATAGTCAGCGCCTGCCTGAAAGAGCTGCTCCAGCTCAGGGTCTGGCCTCGTGAACCGCTCCACCTCCCCGTGGGTATACTGGCCTGTCCTCTGCACCAAAGGAGGAAATGGCCCAGGGACTCGAAACGTGTCCAGCCTCAGCGACTGACGTGACACCCGGTCACCCAGGTACCACTGCCAGCCGTAAGGGGACTCCAGTAGTACTCTCCCTCTAGCCACCTCCCTGCTCTGAGCCACATATGGGATATCGAAGCGATCCCATATGCGCCAGTGAACCTGCAAATGCGAAGTTAGCTTTGTCAGCATGTTATTCAGAGTTAAGATAAGCATGTAGGAAATGAAATAAGCAAAAGAAGATGCATTAATACCCTGTCAGGACGCATCTCGTCCAGGTAGAGGCGGAAGGCATTCAGATTGCCTTTCCCCTTCTTCACTCCTCGATACTCCTTCAACCAACGTAAGGCTCGAGGGAGTATCATGTCACTAGGGCACGAGGTCTCAGGAGGGTACATCCCTATCACCTCGTACGTCCAAAGCTGCAAGCCAATGTATTGCCGGTTAGCACAAGAGGCATATATGTTGAACAGTGAAAGGAAAGCTAACTATTCAAAGGAAAGGAATTGAATCATACCTCTCAGACCCTCCAGTACCCGCCGAGGCTCACTCCTGCCCCGCAAGAGAGAGACCCCATGAACGCAAAGCACGTCCCCAGTGCTGCATCTCCCCAGTCGAAGCGGGCTATCTCCCCGACGTCCCTCAAGGCCGGTAGAAGCGAAAGGTTTACTCTGTTGCACCTATGGGGAAATAGGGACACACCGAGCAAGTACAACAAGAAGCACCGTGCCATCTGCTCCTCCTGCACCCTGTCAGTTGGGAGCCCCTCCGTCCAAAAACCTACAAGCTGGGCATACTGAGCGTCATCCGTCTCCGCCCTCAGTACGTACCCCAGCATCAGCCGCTGGAACTCTACGCTCCTCCCCGTCGTCGTGTCAAAGGGGATAGGGTCACCTTCGACCCTCAGACTAGTGATCGCCGCAAAGTCCAAGGGCGTCACCGTTAACTCATCGAAAGAGAAGAGGAACGAGTTTGTCGTGTCCCACCACCTCTGGACAAGTGCCCTCACCACCTAACGATCGTTACTCGCCCGTGTCAAAACACAAACGAACTCCCCGAAGCCTGCCTGCCTCACTATCTCCCTTACAGCCTCGGGGAGCCTCTCCCAAAACTTCGGCACATCAGCCGCACCCCTGTAGCACGAGATGTGGATCGCCTGTTGTAATGAATTAATGGAATTCAGTAAACAGGCACAATATTTAAGGCAAGCACAATATCCAAAGTAA
>JAOTQK010043150.1:0-17408 GCA_025642025.1 Rhododendron ferrugineum | reverse complement strand
AATCAAACAGCGCGGCAGGTGCTTCGAAATACGGTTCCTTGGGTGTCGGACCTTCAAACCCGAGTGGCGACTCTGTAATTCGAGCGCTTGCCTCCGCCACTCGCGCTCCCTCGATCCGGGCCCTTGCATTTGGAAAGCGGAATTTACAGGGCATGCTGCCCACAGGAGGTATAACTTGAATTCTTTTCTCTTTACTGCGAATTAGCTTTCTATATACTTTTGTATATTCTGTACTAACGCTTTGTACTTTGAACTTTGCAGCTTTGGACATACGAAGTACTGAACATGTATCCTCCCGAGACTTCGTGCCCTGATTCTGTGATACTTCCTCGAGCCTTGCGCTGGTCGAAGGAATATCACGGGGCAAAGAAGGGGAAAGGCGACATGAACGCCTACCGGCTGTACTTGGACGAGCTGCGTCCTGACCAGGTATTAATGCTTCATTGGTTGTTCAATTCATCCTTCTCATGCATTTTGATCTGATAATGTTTTGATGTTGTTTGCTTTTGATTGTAGATCCACTGGCACATCTGGGACCACTTCGACATCTCGTACCTTGCTCGGATCAGAGAGGTGACAAGGGGGAGAGTACTTCTGGAGTCGCCTTACGGCTGGCAGTGGTATCTAGGTGACCGGGTGTCACGTCAGTCCCTAAGGTTAGACGCTTTCTTGGTCCCTGGACCATTCCCTCCTCTTTTATAGAGGACGAGCATGTACACACTGAGGGAGGTGGAGCAGTTCACGCAGCCAAACCTTCAGCTGGAGCAGCTTTTCCAAGCAGATGCCGACTACACGGTGTACCGAGCTCAATATCTGATGGGGAGCTTTGGGATCCACGCCGCCTGGGAGGTGGAGCAGCTGGCGAGGGGTGGTAGAGGCAGAAGAGGTGGAAATAGAGGCGGCAAAGGTGGTAGAGGTGGAGGTCAGGGAGGGGCCACTTTGCCTGCACTCTCCTGGATGGAGGATGTCGTCACCACTCAGGGGGTCTCCGGCTTTGTGGTGATCCCGTGCCCAGTGGTCGAGCCTCCAAAGTTTAGAGCTGAGGTATGACATGCTTCAATCCCTTTGATGTTTGCTATCTTTGCTGCATATTCTGATCGACTTTCTTATTGCGCAGGTGACTTCAGAGTATGCAAGGGAGATGGAAGCGGTCATTCTAGGCCAGAATCAGCTGATACGACTGTATGCCATGGGTCGCTCTCCACCGGTACGGACGCGCGGAGAAGGGACTGAGCTAAACCTTCGTTCTTACTTAGCTATTACTGCCTTTACTTATGAATATGATGCAAATGTTGTATGAATGTTGTGCTTTCGTTGGCTAGAGGAGGGACCTCTCGGGGGCAACGCCAAAAGTCTGTTCATATGCATGCGCCACAGACTTCCGCCGCTGGCTCTCGAGGGGAGCCACCCCAGAAGAGACGAAGGCTTGCGCACCCGCTGAGGAGTCTAGCGCCGGCTCGGACGAGACTGAGGAGCCAGAGGATATCGACTTGGAGGATACCTCTGAGAGCTCGAGCCTAGAGTTGAGTAGCTTGCCTCTACTTTTCATGTCAAGCGTACAAGTGTAGTTTAGTGGGATTGACTTATGAAGGTGGGACTGAATCTCGGAGGTCATTAGCTCGGAGGTGGAGGAAGAGGCTTCAGAGGAGGATGAGGAAAAGGAGGAGAGCAAGGATGACGAGGATTGAGCCTCCACTTTTTTGCTTTTGCTCTTTTGATGGAGCCTGCGCGCTTCCTTTTTAGGGCGCTTGTTTGCCCTTGTAGATAGGATTTTGATTATAGGGCTTGCGTGCCCTATTTTGGTTTGTACTTCGACTTATAGATGCCATTTGGTTTATATAGGAATTGCTCCTCGATTATTTTCATCATTCAATTCTCTTTATTATTGTTGTTTAAAGAAAATTGAATAACTTGAACACACACCTAAACACATAAGTTGCCATAAGACATGAAACTGAGTCCAACTTGTAGCCCGAGACGGGGGACATATTGATACAGAAAAGAAATCAAAGAAGTATATGAACAAAACACGCAAAATTGACGTGATACCTGAGAATTTGTACAAACAACCTCATTAAAGGCTTGAACACGACCACATATGTCAATAATGACCTTCATGACTCGAGAGACGACTCAAAAGTTGACTTCATGCCTTGAATGTGCTTCAAAGTGAAGAAATAATGACTTTTTAAGGCCACGACTTTGAAATTTGACCAACGACTCGAACCGAAACTTGGACTAAGTCATGTTTGACCATTATGACTTGAATGACTCGAAAGATTGGCTTGAAACGGCCCAAAATATAATTGGATACTTTGACTCGACTCAAAAAAATAGGTTTTTATCGACTTTTGGTAGCACGACCTAGAATTTTGAGAGTTGACTCGAAGCGAGACGTCCCTGAAGTCCTAAATACTCGTTGAAATGTGTTTTGGCAGTTGGTAGCATCTCCAGAAGCTTCAAATTCATTTTAACCTTTTTTTGTAAGAAACTTTAGAAATGCAGACTTTAAAACGCCGTGCGGTGTTATAAAACACCGTGTGGTGTACCAATGGAACACCATGCTGACATTTTGAAGTTTTAATATACCGTGCGTGGATATGATACGCCGCACGGTGTTATTTTCCTGACAGTCTACAGTTTGTTCCTTCCCAAGACAGATTGCACGATGGTTGAAGTTTGACTCCTGTAATGGCATTTATGAGCTTCTATGCTATGACCAAGCTTTTTCCCATGCAAGACTCATGGAAAATTTGCACTTTTGGAAACCCAAGGCTCTTGGATAGTTGAAGTTGCTCCCTCCATTTTCCCTATAAATACAGGTCTCCATTTTCATATTTTCCTCCTCCCAAATATCCTTTATCTCTCAAAGACTCTCTTCCTTCAAATGGCCATTTCTCTCACCGGTTCACTCCGCCCTTGGTTGGTTGCCATGGATGGCATTGATTGGCTCAACTTCCACGCTCATGGTCTTTTCTCCATGAGATACCTTCGCAACATCCGCCTCTGGCTTGAGCTTTTGAAGGCAGTGGCGAGCTTTTGGGATCCGAAGGTTCATGTGTTCCGCTTTGGCGAACAAGAGCTTTGTCTGACTATGGAAGAGTTTCATGCCTACCTTGGCAGCTTTGGCTCGGGAGAGGTCATCATCCCTCCCGTGTGTGAAAACATTTTCAAGGTTTTGGCTGTGATTCTCGGGTTGAGCGGTGGTTCCATCCGATACTTGGTTAACATTGGTCGTCTAGATCAACACAATGCGGCTCATTGAGATGTTCTCTCCTTTCGATGATCTCACAGACATTGCTCACCAATCTCGGCGCATGATGGCTCTTTACATGTGCTTACTTGCGGCTTATCTCATGGTTCCCTCCGCCGGTCATGCTAGCTCAGCGTTGTCATGCTAGCTCCGCGATAGATAGCATCGCAGTCCAGATTGAGGCTCAAAAGGACGTAGTTCCGATGGTTTTGGTGGAGACTTTGATTGGTTTAGACAAGGTTCGTTCTGGAGAGACTGAGACTTTCGGGGGCAGCCCTCTCCTCCTACAGGTAGGCTTCTCACTCAGCTCTCCTTTTTCGGGTTTTTCTCACATTCTCATTTTACCTCAACACTCGGCTTAGCCTTCTATGGTTTCTCAATTGTTTTTCTTCTCTCTTTTGCAGATCTGGCTTTGTGACAAGGTGAATGTGCTGACCATTCCTCCGGGCAACTGGGCATATGAGGCTAGGTTGCTGTCTCGGAAGAGCTTTGAGTTCGCGGACCGACGTGTCTCCGAATGGGTCTGCTTTTTCAAGTGCTTGGGGGCTAAGATTATTTCTTGGAGGTGCCCTTGGCTGGACCTTCCACCCATGACGGTGCATTTCATGGGGCCTCAGTGGGTTGTCCTTGCTGGTTTGGAGGCCTTTTCTTACTACATTCCCTACAAGATTCAGCGCCAACTTGGTTTGAGGCAAGAGGCACTTGTGGAGGTTCTGGTGGATGTTGTCTTGCCTCTCTTTCGCCACTCTGTCCTTTGCAACTACCAACACTTTTGGGGAACCCGCGAGGTTACTAATGCAAGCCCCTATCCATCTGTGCTGCCGCGCAGAAGCTACCGGAAGTGACTCAGGAGAGACATTGCTGCGAGGGCTCGGGCTCGAGGAAACTGACCCAACTCTACTACTTTGATCATGAAATAAATTGTGGACCCACTTTATTTATCATGTCGTACTTTTATTTTCAAGAGTTATGCTCAGCCTTATGTATCAGAAGTACTTATTTAAATAAAAACGAGTTATGGAGGGTTTCCCCCACCTTGATTCGATGCTTTGAGTTCCTGCAACTTGGATTTGGATTTTGACGGATTGTGATCGGGCCTCAAAGCAAGGCTGCCTACGTATTCTTCTGGTAAAGGAATCAGGTCATAACGTAGTTCAGGGTAGGGTTTGCTCTGGTTTTGACACTCTCCTTTTATGCTCTAAATTTTGCCTAGCGCCGTCCTTTCGGGTTTTCTGCCTAGTGAGCCTTTTTATTATATGCCTTAACTTTTGCCTAGGCCGCCCTTGCGGGTTTTCAGCCGAGCAGGCTTTTGCTTAGTTTTTGCTTGGATCTGCCCACCCTTGCAATTTTCAGTCCAACGAGCCTCTCTCAAGGATAATAACGCTTGAGCTAATCCAAGTTGACCAAGGTTGAGAACTCATTTCCATTTCGATAAGTTGGGAATCTCCTCCAGACAGGATGGTTTTGATGATGTACGGCCCTGACCACTTTGGTTGAAACTTTCCTCGTGGATGAAAAACCGGTGCCCAAATTTCTTTCAAAACCATGTCACCTTCTGCCAAGTCCCTTGGTTTCACCTTCTTGTTGAATGCACGCGCAATCCTTCATTGATATCCTTGAATGTGGTAAAGAGCTCTTAGTCTTTGATCATCAAACAGCATGAGCTCCTCAAATCTATTGCTTAACCATTCTGCCTCTTGAACCTCACATTCAATCATGGTTCGAAGAGATGGAACCTCTAGCTCAATGGGAAGCACAGCCTCAATGCCGTAAACCAAAGAATAGGGAGTCGGTCCTGTTGGCGTACGTACGGACGTCCGATATCCCCATAATGCTAGTGGCAGCTGCTCATGCCAATTCCTTGCAGATTGAGTGGTCTTTTTTAGAATGGACTTGACTGTTTTGTTCGCTACTTCCACGGCCCCGTTGGTCTGTGGCCGGTAAGTCGTTGACTTGTGCACTTGGATTTGAAATTCTTCCAAAACATCCCTAGCTCGGCCTTAAAATGGACTCCATTGACTGATACAAATGCCTGAGGAACCCCATACCTGTAAATGACATTCTGCTTGATAAAGTGCGCGACTTGTACCGCGGTCAAGGTTGCATAAGAAGTGGCTTCTACCCACTTGGTGAAATAATCAATAGCAACTAGGATGAACTTGTGACCATTGGATGCTGCTGGCACAATTCTTCCAATGACATCGATCCCCCATACTGAGAAAAGCCAAGGAGAAGTCATCTGATGTAGTTCGGATGGTGGGACATGCATAAGGAAGGCATGAATCTGGCACTTGTGACATCGCCGCACATTCTCTTTGCACTCCGTTTCCATGGTGGACCATAAGTATCCCTGTCTTAGAATCTTCCTAGCGAGCATCATGCCGTTCATATGAGGGCCGCATACTCACTCATGAATCTCTTCCATTACCCTTTTGGCTTCTGTGCCATGGATACATAACTTGTGCATTCCACAGTGCGATCTCCGATACAGATTCCCTCCGCAGATGATGTACTGGGCCGCCAGCCTTTGGAGAGCTATCCTATCTTTCTTACTCGCTTCAGCCGGATATTCTCCTCGTTCCATAAATCTCCAAATGTCATGATACCAGGGGAGACCATCGTCGGGTTCGTCAACAAACATGACATGCTTGTATACTGGTGAATCTCTTTTCTCAATCATGATAGGCCTTAGTTTTACACCAATAGGAATTTCGACCATGGATGCTAGTGTCGCCAGAGCATCTGCAAATTGATTCTTAAGCCTCGGCACATGAGTAAAAGTCACTTTGTTAAAGTGAGGGATGTGGTCTTCAAGGTCCTGGTGGTATGGCTTTAACTTTTCCTCCTTGACTTTCCAATCGCCGTTAGCCTGTGACCCGACCAAGTTGGAATCCCCTTCCACCTCTAGTTTCTCCACGCCAATTTCGATGACTGCCTCCATACCCACAATACAGGCCTCGTATTCCACATGACCTGATTGTTGGTGACCTCAAAGTTTAGCTTGAACGCAAGTGGAATGTGTGACCCTTCAAGCGAAATTAACAACACACCAATTCCAAACCCTTTCTGATTGTCAACTACATCAAAGTACAATTGGATTCTGCAGATAAGTTCCGATTGCCTCAAAAGCTTTCTAGCATTTGTCATCCCATTCAAATGACACCCCTTTCTTAAGCAGGTGAAATATCGGCTCATAGGTCGAAGTCAACTTGGCGATGAATCGGCTAATGAATTGCACCTTGCCAAGAAAACTTCTTACATCATTCTCAGACCGAGGTGGCTCCATTTCCAGAATAGCCTTGATCTTCAAAGGATCTACTTCAATACGACGAGTAGTGATCATGAATCCCAAAATCTCTTCCCTGCGGTGACCCCAAACGTGCACTTGGCCGGATTGAGACACATCTTGTACTTTCGGATTCTTTCAAAGAACTTTCTGAGTGCCGGTAAATGTCCCTCCCGTTCCTTTGCCTTGACAATCATGTCATCGATGTAAACCTCCACCTCCTTGTAAATCATGTCATGCAATAAAGTCGTAGCTGTTCGTTGATAAGTGGATCCAGCATTCTTCAACCCAAAAGGCATGACTCGGTAGGAGTAAGTTCCCCATTCAATGACAAATGTGGTTTTCTTCCGATCCTCTGGGGCCATGAGGATTTGATTGTAACCCGAAAAGCCATCCATAAAAGAGAGCAAAGCATGTCCAGCAGTATTGTCGACCAACACATCGATGTGTGGTAACGGGAAATCATTCTTTGGACTTGTTTTGTTTAAGTCCCCAAAGCCAACGGAGACCCTAATTTTGCCATCCTTTTTGGGGACAGGCACAATGTTTGTGACCCATTGAGGGTGGTTACTATTAGGAATCCCGCATTAATTTGTTTAGTGACTTCTTTTATTTTGAGCACCCAATCGGTTCTCATTCGTCTCAGCTTTTGTTTCACAGGTTTTGCATCGGGATAAAGGGGAATCCGATGTTCCACAATCTCAGGATCGATTCCGGGCATATCAGCATGAGACCATGCAAAAACATCCTCAAATTCTTTAAGCAAATCTATGTGGGCTTGGAGCTCCTCCGGAGATAGCGCGGAACCAATCTGACCATTCGGGGATTCTCTTCAACTCTCAAATTTATTAAAATAACTTCTTCTTTTATAGGCTGGGCATGCCTCTCATCTTCCCTTTCGATTAGGGGCCGAATTTCTTTGGGGATGTCCTCATCTAAATCTGTCCCTTCATCATCAGGGTCGACGCAATTTATTTCAAAATCAGGGAAGTAAGCGGAATCAGCTTCATTTATTTCATTACCAGCAAAGGCCTCGGGGGCACCATACACACAGTAGACTCAAATTCAAAGTACAGGCCATGAGGAGTTGGGCCAAGAGGCACTGACTCGGACTCAACTGACTCAGAGGACTAGGAAGACTTAGACGACTCGGACTCAGACTCAAAATCAGACCCATGACATGTCACACTTGGTATGAAGGTCCAATTCTTATACTCTCTAGCAGCATCCACAATGAGCGAAGTCGAGTCCTCGAGGGCCTCCTGCCCTAGCATCAGCACTTCAGTTTCAATGACTGTACCCATTGGTTTGCTCTCCTCAAATAGGATTGCCAGACTTCCCATGTCAAAAACCTCAATCCAGTCGGTTGGCCCTTCCTTTATTTCCACAGTCCTGACCTCTTCCTCATCTTCTAGCCAAACGTCGTTGGCAAATATCTCGAACCCTGGCAGCAGAGTGTTGGTTTCCTTATCCCAGAATGGTTCTAGCTGGCCTTGGTAGATCTGTTTAGCTTTTTCTTTTACGAAATAATCCTCAAGTCGGTCTCCCTTTTTTACTTTGCTGTTGTTGGAGGACTCGTAGCCAAGACCAGTCTTGCGCATCAGAGTTCCGATGATTTCAAACTTTGAGGGTCCTAGCAGATTCTTTCCCAGACCCAGTCCCGGGATGTAAGGCATTTTCTTCATCATCCCCAGGGCAATGTTGCTAATGACAAAGTCATCGTCTATCCTGACTGAGAAGATGGAACTTGTAGTGTTCTGTGAAAAACCTCACAGACCGATGTCTTCCTCTCCATGTTGAATTTCCAAGAGCGGGGCATTGTCTTCGGCGGGTGAACGGATCCCAGAGTCCCCATGAATGGTGCGCATTCCTGTTTCGAGTCCCAGATGAATTTTCTGATGGAGAGTGGATGGCACATCCATGATGTCTGGGCGATGCATCCAAGGCCTTCCCAGTAGTAGATTGAAGGAAGCGGGAATGCTTAACACATGGAACTCCACCTCAGTCTGGTAGGACCCAAATGTCCTAGGAAGCATGAGAGTGCCAATCACATCCTAGCGAGTGTTATCATATGCCCGAACTTTGACATCCGACGGGGAAAAGTCTTTGTTTTTGTATCCCAGACAATAGGCAACGCGGAATGGGCAGACATTAACTACAGAACCATTGTCAATTAGGATCATCGGAACCCATTTGCCTTGGCATTTCAGAGTGACATGCAACGGCCTATTGTGATCAGTTCCTTCAGCGGGCAGGTCTCGGTCAGTAAAAGTGATAGCATGCTTGATGGGGATTGTTTTGATGAGCGCCACAAGCTCATATGGAGTTATGTCAGGGGAAACTTTTAGGTGAGAAAGAGCTTAGATAAGCCCCTCGCGATGGCGGGTGGAATGGACAAGCACATCCCAGACAGACATTTTGGCTTGGGTCTGTTCGAGTTGTCGCTTTATCATTCCTTTGGGGTTTTTCTCAGGACGGGAAGGTTCTTTGGCTGGTGGAGCAAAGGGATGGAAAAGGTTTTTGGTTGGTGAGAAAGGCTCTTTGGCTGGTGGAGAAACAGGGTTGGAGGATTCTCTAGTTTGGAAGTTAGGGGGTTGGTAAACACGACCACTTCTTGTCAAATGGTCAATCTGGCGGAATTTTTGTTCCTCACTCCATAGGTCAATAGGAGCTTTACATTTGCATCCAATGGTGGTTCTTTGGAAGTTTTCAGCCAAATCAGCGATGACCAAGTCCTCCCGGAGATCATCAGGTTTCCATTGTTCTGCCTCCATCACTGCTCGATTCACAGTCCATTCTTCATCCCCCATCCGCATGTTGACAATTTCAGAATCTACCCACGGGTTTGGCCTAGCCTATGTTTCCCATAATCGGTTGCGGCTCATCTTCCCATAAGTTCATGAGGGATTTGGATTGTAGCATGGAGACATTGGCATCATCAGGGACGGTAACCGTTGGTTCTGATTCTGCTTCATCCACAATGTAGTCCAGCGGGTCAAACTCATTGGTTGCCACCTCCTCCCCGGGTTCTGGATCCCAATACAATAGATTGAGGTTCACATTGCTGTAGAGATTATCAATGACAAAGTCATTGAAGTGGGAGAAATTAGGGTGAAATGGAGCAAGTTCTGGCCAATCGTAGGTAGCCTTTTCAGGTTGATATTCTTCGGCAAACATCATGGGCAAAGAGAACATGTCCAGAGGATCATCCCTTGCCAGGAGTTGATACGCATCTAGGATCGGATCCCATTCCCATTCCCATTCCCATTCCCATTCAGAAGCCTCTTGAGGGATTTCATAGTTCTCGTTCTGGTTCTCAAACATCATGTACAGGGAGAGTCCATCAAGAGGGTCAGCTCGAATATTTTCCCAATCAACTATCCATTCAGGTTCAAATGATGGTTCAACAGCTCTTTGGAAATTAGCAGCCTCAAACTGTTCCCAGTCAAAGATCAAGTTTCCCCACGTATCTTCCCATTCTTGAAGAAAGCAAAGGGCAGTTTCTTTGGGGATTTCCACAAGAAGTTTTGGTTCAGTATCAGGAATGATGAAAAGGGTAGGATCAAAATCCTGAGGGGTTGAGTCATTTGTAAGGGTGATTTGGTTAATACGGAAGGTGTTGTTATGTGATGGCAAAGGGTTCAAGATGGTGTTTGGTTTGTCTGGTGGAGGAGCTTCGATGACTTTAATGTCAATGAGGTTCTGAATCTCATGACGGAGGCGAATGCAGTTATCTGTAGTATGACTGGGCATTTGGTGATACTCACAGTGGACATTGTGATTGAGGTTCAGTGGGAGAGTTTGTGTTGGCGGGAGCATTTTCAGAACCCCGAACTCAACAAGTTTTTTGAGCAGGGCGGATCTAAGGGTGCTGAATTGGGTGAAGGTTCGGTTATGGGCTTTTAGTTTTTCAAATATTTGGTTTACTTCTACTGGTTTAGCACAAGAGGTTCCGGCTTGGTAGGTATTGGCATTTCCGAAAAGGACATTGTTGTTTCCAGAGTATGCCCTTTTAGATTTTGAACCCGTTTCTTTCTTCTCCAAGGTACCATCCCTTAGAGCTTCCTCCATAGCCAACCAAGAGTCATAAAAGGTTTCAAAGTTTGGAGATGCCTGAGAGAGAACCATGTACGGTGCAAAGGCACTTGGCAAGTTCTTAGTTATGATCCGGATTTGTTCCTTCAGATCTGGCTTATTCTGCATCTGAGCGGCCTTGGCTCTCCAACGCTTCACATAGTCAGCAAAGCTTTCTTTGTCACCCATCTTGGTGCTCTCCAGCTCCCTTGTAGTCATTTTCAGGTCCACATTGAAATCGTAATGGGTTACAAAGGCTGTCCCAATATCCTCCCAGGTCTTTTTCTTAGATGGTTCAAGAGTAAGAAACCATTGCAATGCTGAACCAGATAGAGACTCATGAAACAACTATGTCATAGCCTCCTTCTCAATTCCTCGCATAGAGAGAGAACCAACATACCCCTGAAGGTGTGCCTTTGGGTCAGTAGTGCCATCGAATTTCGCAAAATCCATTCCTTTGAACTTTTCTAGTAGCTTGGCATTTGGGAACAAGCACAACTTGTTCATGCCTATCTCCCCTTTCCCAAGCCTTTCGGTCTTCTAAATGGACTCCTCCGTCTTGCTGATTTTGGTAATGAGGGCAGCTAGGTTAGGATCAGCGATTGGCGTTTCTCCTTGGGGTTGTTCCGACTGTGGGGGAGGCTTAGCCTGCAGACGATCGCTGATCTCTTCCATGCTCTCCATCATCATGAGCATATCTTTCTGCATTGCAGTGACAGAGGCCTTAAGCTGAGAGTCGACATTGGCGATGGACTGCTTGAGTTGGGTGTCCAAATTTGCCATGTTTTACCTAATTTCCTCCATCCCATTTCCTTAGTCAGCCATTGATAAAGTATCTTCGGGCGGTATTACTGCTAACGGTCTTTGCAAAGCTTCTACTGACAACTGTCCTTCCTGTAATACCTCAACCTCAAACAACTGGGTTTTTTCCATGAGGTATGTACGAACTAGTCTTCGGAGTGGACGAAACCAATTGGGTATAGCCTCTTCTTGTCGACGACCAATGTTTCAGAACTAGCAGCAAAGCAAAACAGGTGCGACTCATGTAGGGAGGTATTCCCGAACAGGTTCAAATAAGGCCCGAACACGAGGTACGTGGGAACATGATATAAATCAAAAGGGATAGTCGCCATGCAATACAGTGGTCGGTGACATGGACTAGCGGCATGAGAAGTCATTGGTTCAGGGAGTTTGTACGGGGTCAAGGACCAGTGAACACGAGTCGTTATTGGACCAAGGAATTGATAAAAGGGCAGTGACATGTGAGGTCATTGGTCCAAGTAATCTGTTCGGCAACAAGAAGGCCGAACAGGAAAGGAATGCAGGGAGAAGCAGACCCAGATTCAAGGAACGTTCTGAAAGGCTCTAGAATAGTGTAATTCCGTAAGGGAATAAGATCTCAGGAATTTAGGATCTGGAGAAGATACCCAACGAGAATGGGATGTTCGGCTTGTTAAGGAAAAGAGGCCTAAAAGGACTAAGGTAATGAACTGATAAGGGAACGAGAATCCTAGGCATTCTGGGTTTCCTATACGAGATAGGAAACCTAGGGCAACATTGATACTTGGGCAGCAAGCGTCTATGAATCTATAAATATGAGGTAAACCTAGAAGTAAAAGGTACGCAATAAGTTGCAATATTACTTTCCTGTTGATAATTAGGGTTTTTGGCTAGTACGTGACACTAACTTAGGCATCGAAGGGCCTTTGCCATGAGAGGCAAAGGTGCGCTCACCCCTGTCTATTTTGCAGCTAGGATTCCGGCGGAAAGCTAGGGTTCCGGCAAGGAGTCTCGAGTAGCCGCTACGTTCTTGTACTGTTCAAAGCTCTTTTCATTTTTCTCCACTTACAATTGGCGCCATCTGTGGGAAACGAAAGAGTTCCCTTTTGAAAAGCGACCACGATGGAGGAAGATCCTCACACACCAGTTGATCCGAAAAATCAGCTAGGTGGGGAAGGAGATAAGTCCCCACTAGATCCACCAAGGAAGCCCGATGGCAGGCATACCAAGAGGACCACAAGCAAGGGCCGCCCCCTGGCTGTCCATGGTGACTCCAAGAACAGAGAGGGCAAGACAACCACGGAATCCACAAGAAGGAGTAAGTCCCACCATGGCAGAGATTCAGTTGCACACTCGAAAAGTGTGCACAACCACGAGGATATCCTGAACAGAAAGAGGCAGGAAATCGAAGAATACGCGTGTCCAATCAAGAAACGAGAGTACGAGATTCAAGAGTTGCAACGGATACGAGAACATCTGGAAGATTCTGGGCTATCACGACAAAATTCCAGGGGCGACAGGCTGGCTCTAGTTGTGCACAACAAGAGGGCTCCTTCATAGAGAAGGAGGGATAGGAGCAGGAGCCCTACTCCAAGAAGGAAGAGAGCTTCTTCACGCAAAAGGAGGAGCAGAAGCCGAAGTTCCTACCCCGAGTAAGGAGGGACCAGAAAACATCACAGGGATAGGTATGAGAGACCTGATTCCGATTGGGAAAAGAATCCTCCCAACAAAACAAAGGAACGTGAGGAGGGAACCATGTCTGCACGAGAAGCAGCACGGAAGGCCCTCAGCAATATAGCATCCTCCCCCTTTACGAGGAGGTTGCAAGAGGCAAGGTTGCCGAGCAGGGTGAAGCATGGTGCGTTCTTCCTCTATGAAATGAATACTGACCCCGTGGCACACATACAGCATTACCAGCAGGCAATGTTTATGCACGACGGGGATGATGCAATCATGTGCAAGATGTTCCCATCGAGTTTGGGAAAAATAGCTTTGTCCTGGTTCCATAAGCTAGGGCCGAACACCATACGGGGATGGAGGCAATTGGCCGAGGAGTTCACTGCTCGGTTTCTGACGAACAGAAAAGCACCAAAGACTTTTGAGAGCCTCTTCGTTATGAAGCAAGGAGAGAACGAGCCGATCAGGGACTATGAAAAGAAGTATTGGGAGACTTTAAACGAAATTGAAAGTTGCAGTGAGGAGTATGCAATAGCGACATTCAAGACTGGGTTGCCTGTTCGGGGGGAGCTACGTAAATCCCTAAACATGAGCCTAGTAGGAACATTGGCAAAGCTGATGGAGCGGATTGAGCAGCATGCCAGGAACAAGGATGACATACTCCGGGAAGACGGCAAGGTAATTGCCGAGCAAGCCAAGGGGCCTGCGAAGAGGGTTGAAAAGCCCGAGCCCAAAACTTAAAGGGAGAGGAAGGAATATGGGCAGGCTAAGAAAGAGTCGTACAAGGAGAAACATGCTCCGGACCCTAAATCCTTCTTCTAAGTAACAACGGTTTGGAAAGAACCAATTTATCGGATTCTTTATCGAATAAAGAACCGCCCATATTTCAAGTGGCCCCCAAGGGTGGAGGGGGATAAAGAGGCAAAGAGGGCTATGAGTCAGCATTGCAGTTATCACAAAGACTGGGGTCACATGACGGAAGATTGTGAGATGTTCAAACAACACCTTGATGACCTAGTCTCACGGGGTTACTTGAAAGAATTCATTCAGGAAGAGCACAAGGGTGCAGAGAAAGCAATGGAATTGGATTACGAGTAAAATCCAAGGGGTGTGATCCATATGATACATGGATTGGCCATACCTTATACGAGAAATGAGGTAAGGTTGCTCCAGAGGCAAGTAAAGCACGTCTAGCATGTAATGCAGTTGGGAAAGAAACGAGGACGTGAAGGAGAAGAATGCAACGAGGGCATAGTTTTCACGGATGAGGACCTGGGAGGAGTCCAGGTGCCCCATAACGATGCTTTGGTCATAACCCTACAAATCGGGGAGTACGATATGGAGAGAATCTTGGTGGATTCGGGAAGCTGCACGGAGGTGCTGTATTATGATGCATTTAAAAAACTGGGACTAACACAGGCGGATCTGGTGCAATTAGTGACTCCTTTGGTCGGATTCAGTGCAGGAGCAATCTGGCCGTTGGGCAAAGTAACCTTGCCTGTTCGGGCAGGAACAGTGGTGTTACGAACCGACTTCCTGGTGGTAGATGTACCGTCATCCTATAATGCGATTATAGGAAGGACATGGTTGCACAAAATGAGGGCGGTTTCCTCCACTTACCATCAAATGGTAAAGTTTCCTGGATCCAACGACATTGAAAGGATCAGAGGGAACCAGAAAATGCACTTGTTCTTTTTCCTCCCTTCATATTGGGGAGCAGTGGTGTACGGTTTGCGTAAAATTATGAGAAATTCAAACATTTGGCAAGTACAAGTATACTTGGTTCTTTGTACATGTGCGAGTAGACCTGGATTGCATACATGACTGGACATGTGCAGTTGTCTAAAGTACGAGAAACTTACGAGTATAATCTAAGTATGATACACTTAGGATTATTTCCAAGTACGAGGAAACTTGGGGAGCATACGAGAACATGCATATCTATCTAAGTATGAACGAACTTAGGGATTCGTCCAAGCACGTAAACCTTGGAGTGCATACGAAAAACAATGCGCGCTTTTGCCAAACATGAATACATTTGGGTAACCTAAGTGCGAGTACACTTAGGCATCGGGCCAAGTACAAAGCACTTGGCATGCATACGACAAATAGCTGAGTACGAGCAAACTTAGCTGGCTGTCCAAGTATGAACAAACTTGGAGAACATATAGGAATATGCAACAAGGGAGTCAAAGTACGAAATACTTTGAACACATACGAGAACATGCAAACTTACCTAAGTATGAGATACTTAGAAATTAAACGTGGACGTTTGGCCGCAAATGGACACCAGTAATGTCAAAAGCCCACGAAGGGCCGAGCAAACCAATACTTAAGGCCAAACGAGGCCACAACAACCAAATTGACGCCACGAAGGGCCAAATACTTGTGTTAAAGCAAATTTGTATTTTGTGCTTGTGCCACGCAGGGCAATATCTACGGCCACGCAGGGCCAGCAACTAGTCTTGGGAGATTAAAGTTGTTCGTAAGTGGAGGAACCATACTTAATCTTCAACAGTTAGGTCTTGGATTGCAGAAACCTATGCAGGGATGTCTTCCACAGCGGTGCACTCATCAGTTGGACCACCACTGGCTTCCTTATGGCCAGGGTTGGTCGCTTCGTCGTTGCGGTTGGCATCCACATCGTGCTGCTCGGAGACATTGGCGTTAAGCTCTTCATCCAGGTTATCCTCCTCCTCCACGATCCCTTCCTCGTCCAGTGCTGCCATGATGCTCGGGAGATCATTCTCGGTCCAGAGGGAAGATGTCTCAGATGTACCAGACTTCTTGAGGCAAGCAGCCAAGGAAGTAGCCTAGATCTGATCTTGGATTGCCAACATTTGGCCTTGTAACTCTCGGTGGCTACATTGATCCCCTCATTGCAGCCCTGTTGATAAGATGCCTTGGCCTTAGCTTTGCTCAACTCCAGCTCTGTGAGGGTCTGGTTCAGGCTGTCCTCGGCGCCGTCCAACTTCCCCTTCAGCTCGTTCACCACCCCGCGGGCTTGGTCCCTCTCTCTCTCGAGTCTGATTAAGGAACCCTACAGCTTGGCATTTTTACTGGCCAGCTTTGCGCGCTGGGTCTCAGACTGGCCCAATTTTTGGGCCATAGCAACCATTTTTTGCATTGCCTGGCAAACCATTGCGTAGTCAGTAACACAGATAATAGGGGTGCAATGTTGAATTATATTTAATGCAAAATTGAAAGCAAGTGTACCTTAGCGCTGTGAACCATAAACGATCCCAACAGGTTGTCTGAGGAGCTGGCCACTTTTTTTGCATGTCCCTAGGCAGCATGAAGGCCTGGGACAGGGCCATAGCAGTTCCTTCAGATTTTGAGCTGTCCCTTACGCTCACAAGCCGGTTTCCATGAGAGAATTTGGGGGGCCCAAACCAGAGATGCTGTTGTTGGATTCTGAAGTGGTTGATCTTGCGCTGCGATCGCATCCAGGCGTTGGCGTTTATCCCGGTGACTGGCCTCGATTTCCTTGAGTGAAAAGCCAAGAGGAGTATCTTGGTGAGTAGAACCATGGCGGCCATGAGCTGGCAAAGAGTCCTGAGAACGACCACGGCCCTGAATGGTGCCACGACCTCTTCCACAGCTGGCTCCGGGAATGGTGAGAAGACTGCTGAGGTCGATCGGTTGGTTCATCTCGTGCGACGAAGAAGACAAGGAGTAACCACTGGAGGTAGACGTGGAGGCTTCCTCGGCAAGATCGATAGGGTCGTCGGGGATTGGAGGGGTTCGAGAAGCCTCTCTCCTTCTTGTTCGGGCTGTGTAGTGGAAGGACCAGGAAATGATGGGTTATCAGCTGCACGGGTGCGCCGATCAATGAACCCGCCGTATGAAGCTTTGTAGCTCAAGAGCACTTGGGCTGCTCTTGCTCGGCCAGAAAGGTAGGTACCCTGTCCGTTAAAGGCCAATGCCTGGTTGATATCAGCTACGTGGACTTGAGGGGTAATGAAATTATGCCCTTGATTGACGTTGGTAGTTGCAATGAACCGGGCAACGAGATTAATGAATTTGGTAACAAGTAAACCTATTTTGTTAGAAACGGAATGAAAAGAACAGCGAGTGAAAGAAACTGACGTGGACGCCCAAATCTGTGGGGGGCATGAAAGCCTATCACCTTGTCGTCCTCATCTCTAGGCTCGAAGCTCCCGGTAACGATGAGGAAATCATCATCGTCTCCTCGGGCGGAATCAGGAAGTTCAAGCATGAGTTTCTTCCTCGAATCCCTACTTTTTAAGTAGTAGGTGAGTGTAGGGACGTATTCCCAAACCAGCCCACCAAGTGGCCGAACACGTGATGTGTAGGGGAAGGTGAATATGAAAGATA
>JAOTQK010043114.1:0-17436 GCA_025642025.1 Rhododendron ferrugineum | reverse complement strand
ATTGAGCATCCAGGCTTCTCTCTTTGTTTCGATGAAAGCCCCCACCAAGCGAAGGCAATAAGGCCGTAATGCGTTGTCTTTTCTTGGACTACGCGTGGTAGCGCGCTCTTCTATTCCTGTGGAAGATTCTCAATGGGGGAGTTGTGACAGAGCTGTTCGTACAGAGCAGAGGGCTGGTGCAGTTTACTCTCTCTCTCTCTCTCCGACTTGTATATTTGGACCCCTACGGGCGGAATTCTGCTCCCCGTATGGTATGGCCCTATCAATGTGTGTACTATTTTCGAGGTTTCAGTTGAACGGTTTGTTGTTCTGATTTTCAGATAAAACTGATGAAGTTGTAAAAAGTTCGTTATTTTTTGAACTTTTTCGTGATTACTGTTGCTGGAGCTCCGTATGCAACTTCGATATTTGGACACCTAAGTGAATTCGAATCGATTGCATTCTATTGGAAAAAATGGAGTTTATACGGTATTTTATTTTCTAAATTCTGTTTTTAACAATTATGTATGTTTGTAATTCTATGATTCTATCCACTTTGGGTTTGTGAATGCATTTTGAATGACTGGGTTTGGTACAGTGCAGACTAGTATGTTTAGAGCATTCATGTGGGCACAAGGGGTTGGTTATTTGTATTTTTTGAACAATCATATACATACATGTATATATATATATATATGTATATTGTGTATTGTATAAGCATGCGATGGCGAGTTAGGGTTAAACATTGTGGAATTGCTTGTTGTAGTAGCATGACTTCGTTAGCAGGCATAGGTTTATTTGTTTTTCCATTACTTCATGTGTCAAGCTTTGGCAAATTTTGTGTTGTTCCCAAGTGTATGATGGAGAAGTTTAGAGTGAAGCTCATTTTATTGTGCAGTAGAAATGCGAGGTCGATTTGATTTTAGATGAACTCGTGAGCTGCTGCAAGGGGAATAGAAGTATCTGAGAGAATATGTTGAGGCAGGATATGAACAAAATCTTCGTTTGCTCTGCTTTAGAAGTACATAAAAGTATACCTTTTTCATATTGTTGACTTGTTGAGAAATGGGTTTGCACATAGCTGAATCAGTGGAGAAGACTTCTTGTTGTCTACATCAGGGATTTCCTCGAGTTTTGGTTTCAGCACGGTAGTAATATGTATATGTTGACGTTCCCCGATCTCACATGTTGATTTATGTTTAGATAAATTCCCTACAGTTTGGGTTTTAGCTTTAAGATGAGGAAAATACAAAAAATATCCTGACTTTTTATTTTCGATCTTAAGATAAGGGAAAATGTTAACCAAAGCCATTTGGGTGGTAGTTAAATGTGTGCAAATGTACTGTTGTTTGTGGAATTTTTTTATTTTCGTTAAATGTATCGTGATTAAATTTTCTTTTGATCCTTAACCACTGCGGCACTGCCAAGTGGGTGGTTGTTAGCAGAAGTCTTAAGATAAAGCTGATGGTTTCTGTTTCTGTTTCTGTTTTGGCTTTGTTTCAGATAAGCTCCTGAGAGTCTTTGGTTAACCAGATATCTTGTGCTGGCAAGCAGCAAGGTCCTTGCAGAAAAATTGGCAGAGTTTGCTCAACACATTAGTTAAGTTTTGCTGTTTCAGTCTAAGAGATGTATGGTCAGGGTTCCCATGCACCTATGCCTCCATTCCAACAGCGCCCCATTGCTCCTCCGCTGCCTCCTTTGCAACTGACCGTATCATCCTCACAACGCTCTTCAATACAACTAGGTCCTCCACCTGTTCCACATAATGTAGGTTATTCTGGCTCCTCCTTATATCAGCATGCCCCATCGCCCCCAGTGCTACCTATTCGAGTCTCAAATAGTAGATTGTTAAATTCAGGTCTTTCTTACTTGCCGCTACCTCCACGGCTCCACCCTTACCCCAGCAAGTTCGTGGATGCACTCCTGTGCCACATCCATATCCAACTTCTCAGCAGACCTCTCAATGGATCCAGACTACCCATCATATTTAAGACCTCTCCCTCCTATTAGTCCATCTCCCTCCTCCTATTCGTCTACACTTCCTTCACAAGGACAAACTCCATATATAGAGGCCCAATTCATCTGCCGCCACCTCCTCCCACTTCTAGTTTCTTCGCTACTGGTCCATTTGGATCTTTTGTGCATTCAGCGCATCAGGATTCTAGTGTGCCTGTGGGTACCATGATGCCCCCACCGCTGCCACCCCCACCCCCCGCTTCTCCTCCACCTCTCCCCTATTCTCCACCGCCACCTACCTCTCCCCTTCCTTCTTTCAGAACCCTTTCATCTACACCCCTTTATGCTTCTGACTTGTCACACAGTTCCGGTTCAGGCCCAATTTCCAATCTTGCTGTCTCTGAAAAGCTGGCTTCTGCTACTGTTGATACAGTTGTGGTTAGCACAGAAATCTGGGTAGATGGATTTGAGTATGATTATGATAAAAATCCTGAAGGCAGCACAAGCCATCAGGCAGGTTCGCAGGTTCCATTGAGGAAGAGGATTTATATGATGTGGAAGGTACAAAACTGGATCTTCCTTCACCTCCTCTGAAACCAGCAGAAGAGAAAGTTATGGATAAAATTGTTGGTATATGCCATGACATTGCAAGGAATGGTCCTAGTTTTGAAGCTGACGCTCGTAAGAAAGAGTGGGAATCCAGAGTTCAATTTTTTGTTTGGTGGCGAGCCAGGAAGTGAAGCTGCAGTCGCACATGAATGTTTTGGATGGATGAAAAACAAATATATTTTGGCACGTAAATTGCAATACGAGGAGAGAAATTCAGCTTTGAGGCCTGTCAGATAAGGACACTTCAACACGAATACTTCGGTGGAGGCAGGATCATCTCATTCAGCTTCTGATTCAGATATGGATATGGACGGATAGTGCAACTGCAACAGGTGTTGGCAGATTGCGTTAATCTTCTCTTTATTCAATTGATTCCTATGTCTATTATTCTAAAAAAATAAAAAATAAAAAATCTGTGCATTGTTCTTTGAAGCTCAGATCCCTTTTTTGTGCCTTTTCTCATCCTCCTTGTTGTATTCGTATACCTGTTTTGTGGAGCAGTACTAAGTGGAATGTTTTATGGATTGCATTCTCTGAAAAGGTTGAACATGTCGGGGGGTGATGATTTGCTGCTTCTCACATGTATCCGACGTGTGTATCTGCAGTAAGTATGCCATTGCATTGGATTAGATGTCAACCAGTATATGTTACATTGGTCTTTTCTTTTCTTTTTTTGGCTAGCATTTCTTGTGATTTCTTCTTTATGTTGTTGGTTGCGTCATGCATGGAACATTACGTTTACTATACTTGCTCAATAGTGATTTTTCAAGTTCTCAGACAATTTTCTTCTAATCTCATTCATTTCATAACAAAAAAGTGACTTGTTTTTTGGGTACTTTCATACTTGGGATGTTCTGTATTGCGGGTTTCAGTTTTTTTTTCTTTGCATCAGCCATAACAAAGATCACATTAGGAAAGAAGACTAAAAGTAGAAGAGAATTGGTGGACAAGAAGTCCTTCGAAAAAGGTACCAACGTAAACAAGACCACTGGCTATGTACCACAAACCATCCTCCAATCTCCAGAGATCAGTAAAGGAATCTCATAATAGAGTGGACACAAGAGCCTGAAAAGATGTCAAAGAGAAAAATTTTGACTTCTTAAGATGGCTAGTTTCTCTATGCTCTTTTTTAATGTCATTGCGGAGGAAGTTCACCCAATTGCCTTTTGATTTGATACAGCTCCTAGAGTTCAAGTTATTATTGTTTATTATTTCAAGTATTCTTGCATGCTATTTTTGCTATTTTTTTTTCCTCTTAGGTGCACCTTGCTTCAACAAGGGCCACCACCTCGCATTTTGTGCCTCACACTTAGTCCCCAACAAAAACTTTGAGCTTCAGTGAGCTTCATAAATTACATAACTAAGGGGCTATGGTTTAATATGTCGGTTGAATTATTTTCTCTTGTGTTTGTATTCTAAGAAAATAATTCATTGATCTGACATTCATGTTCTTAAATCCCTTCTGCCTTATGTATTTAAGGCCATTTCAATTACCTCTGGATGCCTTATTAATTTGTAGTTCTTGATTGTGAGTTCCCTTGTATGCCATTTTTGTTTTTGTTTTTGATTAGATAATAACTGTGGCTTTTAATGATGTTTGAGTTAAAATTCTTGTAGGAGAGGAGCAAATAAAATGACAATCATTTTACCATGTATTGTATACTCTTAAATGATTTGGGGGTAATCTATAGATCCTGAAGCTTTCTCTTCAATTGTTTCTCCGTGGGTGGTTTTAGATTATATCACCCGGCCAAATGAAACTTGAAGGTCTAAACAACGAGGCTGTTATAATACCCAAAGGCCTTGTTTGATTCGGGGATTAGGTGCCTGGGGTAGGACTAAGGGCACCTAATCCCATATTTTCCTTCGTTTGGTTCCCGCTCCCGCTCGTGGGATTGCTAATACCAGGACTATATTTATCCTTATATGGGGGGGATAATATAATAACAGGGGAGGGGGTGGGACTGTTTAGTCCGGGATAAGAAGAGACGCGGAAGGAGCTTCGCGAGAATTGCAAAAATGCCACTCGTATAAAAGCCTCTCTCTTTCACGATGTTCTTCACTCTTCTTCTTCTTCTCTCTCTCTACACCAGAGCAGCTGCGATTCGACAACTTCGCGATTCTCTCTTGATTTCTCTTGAACCTGGTACACACACTCTCTCTCTCTCTCTCTTTCTGTGTGTGCACGCGGGCGCGTGCGCTTTGTTTTCAGAAACCTGAATCGATTCAAACTTGGTACTTCCGAATTTGTTTCTGAAACCCTAGATCCGTTTCTAAACCCTAGAATTTGTTTTCATTTTTAATGACAGAACCTGTTTCTAAACCCTAGAATTTGTTTCTGAAACCCTATTTGTGTTCACATATTTCTAAACCCTAGAACCTGTTTCATTTTTACATATTTGTGTTCACGTATTTATGTTCTACCCACTTGATCAAATTGAAAAGAAAACACTTGATCAAACGGAGTTTGGATTGAAACTAAGAAATTGAGGTTTTAATGACTAAAAGCTGTAGGGGCTAACTGAAGTGGCTTAAAGTTCAAATCAAATTTAGTTTAAAAAGAGGAGAAAGATTTCATCTTTGGTGCTGAGCTACGTATGTATGTTTTCGACTGCTGCTGGTGTGCTTCTAATGGTGTGAGATCCCTCTTTGATGATTCATGCCTAATCTGTGATGCTAAGCTTGGTCCAGCTTGTTGCTTCTCTGGACTTAGTTCTGCTACTTCTGTTTTGGCCTTTATCTTATCTTGAAGCCATTCAAACAGAGTTTGGATTGAAACTAAGAATTACTAGTGGGTTCAAGATTGACTGGAAATGATTTGGATTAGTTTACATTCTACATCTAATTAGAATTATAAGTGGATTCAATGCATTAGTGTGCATGAATGTATTGCATCAGTTTACATTCTACAACTAATTAAATCATTCTTTGATAGTTAACGGCGCAGCGGGCTTGGAGCGAGAATGGAGCGAGAATGAGGAGTAGACGTTGCTCTAATGCCTTTCAAGCCTTGTCAATTCCGGAGATTGGCTAACAAGGAATGGCCCTTTTGCTTCCAGCTGCTTGATGGTGCTCAAAAATATGATTATGGATGTCACTAGGTCGAGAAGGGGGAAGTTGATTACGAACTTTTGTGGCTCTCAAACAAATAATCAAATGTATTTAGCCATATGGTTACTGGTGTCTGGGACATTTAGCCATTTGAAATGGCTTTATGTGATGTCTTTTTGTGATAACTTTAGCATGTTATGTAATGGTACTTTTATGTCAGCTATGTTGGAAAATATACGCCCAAGTTATGAGATTGTTTGGTTGCAATGCCCAGGTTATGTAATGGCTCTTTTATTGGTTGAGAAATTGTTTTAAATGCTCAGGTTATGAATTGCTTGAGAAAGTGTATTGCTTGGGTTTTGTTATTAGCTTAACATGGCAGGGAGAGAGAGAAGAGAGAACTTTTATGGCATGCACAGATTTTTTTTTTTGGCTTTAACAGGTTATGAATTGCTTGAGAAATTGGTTGGAATGCCCATAAATTGGTTGAATTGCTTGAGAAATTGGTTGGAATGCCTAAAAATTGGTTGAATTGCTTGAGAAATTGGTTGGAATGCCCAAAAATTGGTTGGATTGCTTGAGAGAGCGGGGGAGAGAGAGAAATAGTCCTAAAATTAATCCCGAAATTTAGTGACAGAACCAAACATGGAATTGGCCTCAGCATGGGATATCCCAATATTAATCTTGTCTGTTTTAGTCCCCGAATCAAACGAGGCAAAAGAGTTTCCAGGGAAATTACATACACCCCAAGGGCAATTGAACAGAGTGTTGCTAAAGATGCTATACCAGGGTCCTCAGGACTGACTGATCGAGCAAAAGGTAGCTAAGCATTTCTGCTCTCTTATTTACTCTGCTTCATTTTATTGTACCTGAAACTATTTCTACAAGCTGATGTGGGGTGCAGTTATAAAGAGTCAGAATTTGAAAAGAAATTCGGTGGAATTGAGTGATAGGAACAACTCAACTGCCACATCAGTTTGTACACTAACATTTCAAGAAATGTTCACTTGTATAGCATTAGTCAACGTCAAATGTCTCTGTGTCTACTACAGAGACACCAAAATATCCTTCAATTCCATATATTGGTAACTTCGAGCCTCTAGAGTGCACTTGACGATCGCCAAAAGATTCAACCGCATGACTTCGAGCCTCTAGCTGTAGGGATCCTTATTGTTGCGTTAAGGTTCTATGTTTTTTGAGGAGTTCTTAATTGAAGACAGTGCCGGCTCTGAGTTTTTTGGGGCCGGATGCGAACTTTATATTTGAGGCCCATTATATAATACACACAAAAAAAAAAGACTAGAAGAATTAAAAACAATGATAACACAAAACTCAATAATCATTATATACTTTAATCCAAAATATATTACTTAAATATCACATTTCTCGCATTTTTTTGCAGCAAAAGTAATAATTAAGCTATTATAGATGTATACCTATACCTAAGGGTACAAAATATATAGGGGCCCACAAAATTCTTGAAAATTTGGGGGCCAGATGCGGCCGCATCACTGGCGTATGTCCAAAGCCGGCTCTGATTGAAAATATTACTTCATGTCCAGATTGTTTTAGTTCCTGGATCAAGATTGATGTTTAATGGCTGTAGTTTTTCTTGAACAGTAGTTTTTGTATTTGATACGTAACAATGTGGAGTCACAGTCTAATATGGACTGGAGTGTAGTTTGCGTGCAATGCACGCAGGACCGGCTCTGAGATTTTGGAGGCCTAAGACGATCTTCGTAAGTGAGGCCCTTAATAATTGTAAACGAATATCAAATAAAAAGTCGATCACACTGAATAATTTTGATTCGGATATAGTATTTGTTTGCAATGAGAAGTACTGGAGTAGTAGCATTTAAGGGGGGAAAAAGATGCATCCATACATCCACCACACTAAATAATTTTGAAGGGCCCCATAGATTTTTGGCGATCCCGCCACCTTTTACTCCTCCTTTTTGTTTTTTTCTTTGGTTTATTCTAGCATTCCGTGTTCCATTTTTCTGGGCCATTGGAGCTTAAGTATAAAATGTCTTCTTGGGTTTAAAATTGGGCCCTAAAACAACACATATATACTAGGTCCTAAAAATAATTGTAGGCCCTATTTTTTGACATTTTTTAGGAGCTTAAGGCCCACGCCTCTTGGGCCTTAGCCCAAAGCCGGCAGTGAATGCACGCGAGCTAGTGCCCAATACAAGGATATATCATATATGAAATTGTTGGTTTGATGGGAAAAAAAACCAAATCCGTATTTTTCTAACTGAAAAATGGAGACATTCTATGTGATGTTTAAATATAGGGGCCGGTTCCACTCACACTACATTTGACACAAGTTTTGCGTGGGACCGTCACACAAATGATCGGAGCCGTTCAATTTATTTGAAACATGTTTTTAAGAGTAAAGGTATAATTGAATGTGCCGATCAAGCCCTTGCCGATATCCGCACGAGTTGATTTTTTAGGAGACCCCTTAAAAACTTGTTTTAAACAAATTGAATGGCTCCGATTATTCACGTGGGGGCTCTGATTAGTTTTGTGTCAAATATTTTTTTCCCTTGAACCGGCCACTTAAAAATATATCCTCCTCTAACCCCACCCCCCAAAGCCTCTAGAGCTTTCAATATGATGGAATTTTTTTGTCTTTTTGTTATTCCTTCCCTTTTGCAGATTGAACTGTAAAGCTAATGTGTAGATTTTTTACCAATAGAAGGTCCCTTCCTAAAGTTGATTGCTCAGTCATGAATTCTGCTGGAGCTGTCGTGTGCCCCTCAAACAGCAATTTAGCGAAACTTCCCTTCCTAATCCTCCCCTAGAAGATTCAAGTCAAGTCAAGTCAATGCAATGCGTCAGCTGTCAGTTCTGAGAAAATTCCTGGTGAACTAATCAAAAGTGTGAGCCCTTTCAGACTCATTCAAGACTATGCTTCTGATGATAGTTCAGAAGATGTTGTCAAGCCTTGTCTTGAAGATGCCAGCCCTGTACCCGCCTCACCATCAACTACAGCAGGTGGTTCAAACTTGCTTGGGGACCTAAGATCTAACGTAAGAGCAGCTATCAGATCCAAGGGTCTCTCAAGTGAGCATATGGCATTTGGGGCGTCCTCTGAATCTGTTGTGCCATGTTCTCTCGGCATGCCGTCAAATGCTCTGGTTTGTCCCCAGAATCACGAAGGAGTTATACAGATGCTTACATAACATCTATTGCAGCTGTCAAAACTGAAGAACTTGTTGCAAATAATGACGAGAATCAAGAATCTATTGAAAATGCTGTTTACCCTGAGGCTCCGGATCTGAACGATCCCTTGGATGGTATTTGTGATGTTGCTCCCTAGAGTGTTAAGTCTCTGTGTCAGAAGGAAGATGTTAAATATACATCTGCTCTCCCAAAAGTTGACGAGTTTGGGAGATTAGTCAGAGAAGGTGCTAGTGACAGTGACTCAGATGAGCGGTATACTGGAAGGCGTAGTAAGAGAGGGAGAAGTGGGAGCCGAAGCCGATCTCATGATAGAAGGAGGAGAAGGAGTCCACTGTGAATAAAGGATAAGCGAAGCTGGTCTCGCTGGTACAAATTTATTCAATTAGTTAAGGATCAAAGTTCTGTTGTGGTATGTTGTTTTGGTTAGCTAGGGAGTAGGGAAATGAAATGTTGGCAAACATTTTGGAACCATTTCAACAATGTACCCGAAACATAATGGAAACATCAAAAGAAGTTGGGAATGTATTTTTACCCCCAAAAAAAGTTGGGAATGTATGAAAATGTCATTGTTGCATATTTCTATAGCTGCCGAAACCACTCAATCTCACATTACGGTAGTAGACTTTTGACAGGTTTCAGTGCCTATTGGTATGTGCCCGTGTGACCATTGAGATTTCAGTGCTCCATGAATGTTTCGTTTCGGTCTCCTTGAAAACAGTTAAGGTTTTGGCGATTTTGATGGAAAGGAAATGAAAGTTTGTTCCTTTGTCTATTAGCTTTCGATCTTGGACTCTTCACTTACGGATATCGTGTAGTCATTTTTGGAACTTGGTTTTTTGGTGTCGTCGTTTCAGCTGGTCTCCCAAGAAAGAAAGAAGCCGGAGCAAGTCTCCCTCTTATAGGCGTGGGGTTGAATCAAGTGGTGACAAAATGAGAAGAGACAAGGGTCCGCTTCCAGTGTCTTGACTTTCTTCGAGGAATGTGCTACCGTGGAGCATTTTTTTGGCATTTTTTTTGGTATATGCACTATGAATCTGGAAAAGACTGATGGCGGGAGACGCTACAGGAGCAAACAGCAGGATGCAGAAGTTCCACCTGTTTCAGGGATTTCTGGTTCCCTTGAAGAGCTTGAGAAAGCAGTGGATAGAGAAAAAGTATTAGTTCCTGTGCAGCAGTCCGTACAAACTATGGTTTCTGATCAAGAGGATGCAACCACCTTCAAACTTTCCCTCTTTTTATCCCCATGGAGAACTGTCCTCCCAATCAAGTTCTGTTGCAGAACCAGCATTCTTATTTTCCTGTTCCACCAAGCTCCTCTTGGTCCCTGCAACCTCCACCACCATTGCCACCACGGCCGCCATTTGTGGACAATTCAACACTAACTTCGGCGACTGCCACACAAGGTTGTCCTTGGTTACAATTACAGCCGAATCAGCTCCCTCCAAGGCCTTCCTTACACATGGGAGATTTCAATCTAAATCCTCTATCTATGGTCAACACAATGAGTCAACCATTAGGTGGCCCTTCATTTGCTCAGGGAAACATCTCTCTTCAACATGTTCTTTTCAAAATTATCCACACTTGCAGCAGCCACGAGCCCTCTATGGACGACAGCAGCCTGGAGCTGATAGTCATTCTGTAAATCTAGGTGATTATGGGAGTAGTAGATCTACCACGACAAGGTCTACAGATGTTGTTGACAGGAACCAGGTATCTAATCTGTCTGACTTTGGAGGGTCAAGAATTTCAAACCTCTACAATCCTTATGCATCCACTTTTGACCTGCCACTAACATCTAAATTCAGCTCCAATGTCTTGAAACAAGAAAAGGACAGGCCCTGCCTAATCGATGGTTCTTACAGTTTGAGCCTTGTTTGACCTGATGGACCGGGTGACCAGTATGATCCACTTTTTGACAGCTTTGAGCCATCTTCAAACTCATCCAAGAAGTTTGATCACAATCAGAGGCGTGAAACCACGCTGAGCTGCACTGAGTCCCACAAGCCAATAGACGTGGAAGAAAACAACAAGTGAAAAGAGGTTGAAGCTGTTGCCATAACCACATCTATAAAGTGAAAATGATGAATGCGGGGACACGGCAGGTGAAGAAGTGGGTGATGTCAATGACGTGAGTGCAAGTAATCCCCTTGACGAAGGAAATACAGCCGTGGGGGAGATTGAGATTGATCAGATTAAGACACCAGGGAAAAGAAAGAAGAGCAAAGATTCTAGATCTATGAAACATTTCGAAGTAGCCCTTGCAAATTTTGTGAAGGTGGAGCTGATAACATCCTGGCGGCAGGGTAATTTGAGTAAGGAAGCATTTAAGATAATTGTCAAGAAGATTGTTGACAAGGTGTCTGGAGCTATGAAGAGCCACCATGTACCCAATTCTCAGTCAGATAAATCATTATGTTGACTCATCGAAGTGGAAACTGTCTAAACTTGTGACGGTAACTTTGTTACTTGCTATTTTGTATTTCTGGTTATGTTAACTTTGATTCATAGTCTTGTCCTATGATGCAAACCTTTATGTACCTGTTGCTACCTCACACGCTGTCTAAGTGACTATGTCCTTGTTCTCAGGGTGAGGGAAACTTCTCACATTTTTTTTTGGTAGGACAAAACTTCTCACATTAATATATGATAGGAAGGAATCCTTCAGGACTGGCTTGTTCTAATCCCAGTGCATGAGATTTACATGGTATTATGGAACTGTGCTTTTGGGGCAAACTATTTGTGAAGTTTTCTATTTGCAAAACTTCTGCATCTACTGTCATTAGGAACTATGCTCCGACCTTAACCACATGCTTTATTGTAGACAAAGATGCTTAGGTCTCCACAATTTAAAAAAGGAGGTGTTCATGTGCTTTAGTTCTTGCATTAATATATCTAAAGGAAGTAAAAAGTTGATGCAAATAGTTACTTATAGAGACATATTCTGTTGACCAAAGTGGGTTTAAGTGCATTTTCATTTACGAGTTTCTTCCTATAAGTTGTAAGAAAATAAAAAAAGAAAAATTCTGAATTTTTTCTTGTGGCGGGTTTTGTTTCTATTTATCAATTTGGCTGACGAAATGTAAAGGTTTCACGTAGCATAAAATTTGGTGAAGAGATTGATGAACTTGTAGCTTACTCGTGAGTTATAACAATACATGATGATATCTGTCTGTATAAATTACTTCTTTAGCACCACCTCTAAGATATTATTCTGCAGGGCTATCTTAATAAGTATGCTAAAGGATAAAATTTGAGGTCTGCTGTTGTTTCAGTCCATGATGGAAGACAATTTAGATTCAAGGTAACTCTCTCTCTCTCTCTCTCTCCACGCGCACGCATGCAGTCTGCCACTTGCTTAGATGTATAATGCCTTTACCCTGGAAGGCGGGCACCAAACCCCTTGGGAATTATTTTATGGTGCTTGTTTGATGCAAGGTGTAAGGAAATTGTTTCAAGTATTGGAAATTAAGCTGGTCTCTTTTGAGGCATAGACTTGGTCGGCTTTTCCTGCCTAGCAGGTGAGACTGAGGAGTATGATTAAGTCAACTAAGTTAGTTTTAGAAGCAAACCACAGTCTAGGGTTTGTCTGGCTTGCTTTCAAAGTTTGAAACCTATTTTGAGTTGGAGAGATGGATAGAGATGAAGTATTACTTTCTAGTTGCGGCCACTTCACGTGTTTTCTTTGAAAGAACGCTCTGTTCTCGTGTTTTCGCTGCTATTTGTCACATACCCTATGTTACCAGGAGAGAGGATTGTTCCGGTATGAGAGAAAGGGAACGCGGTACCCGGCATGCCCTAAATTGTAGTATGTGGAGGTTGGCTTCTATAATTTGCAATACACAAGTGTTCCTTATTTTTATGAGAGATACATAATTGTGCATTACTTTAGAAATTGTTTATGACCCAAGGATATTGTACTCTTTGTGATTATTTATGTATATTGCATTTCTTAGGAGCATTTTGACCAAATTTTTGTTGACCTTTGTCCTGCTACAGCTCCGATTTATCTCCTTGGAAAATATTTATGAAGTGAATAGGAAAAATGTTAGGGTTCCATCATTTCGAATGTAGGTGTACGTTCCAAACTTCCAATGTGATATGCTAGGTGTGACAGTTTTCGTCACACAACTTATACCCTGGTCAAGCTTTGTCCCCGTTGGCCCTTTCCTCGTTAAGGTTGGGAATATGCTTAGCCACTATATTTTTCTCTTGATTTTTTTCCCTTTCCTATTTTCAAGCACAATTGACTCCCCTCTTTACCTCTCTCCCCGTCTCCCTTCTCTCTTTCCCTCTCACCTCTAGGTTTTTGTGTCGTTTTGCAGCTACTTGGTTGTCTTTCATCATCTATGTAATTTTGCTTGATAAAAACAAAATTCTACTGCCCTTGATATTTGTCTATATATAGCTTTACTTTGATATACTTCCTCTGTCCCTTTATAAATGTCCACTATTGACTATTCTATTATGGTTTCTCCCTGAAAAAGTTGTCCATTTTGAAAAGTCAATGGGTAAAACTTGTTAAATTTCCTATTTAGCGCTTTCTTTTATATTGACCTTTCCAAATGCAAAGAATCAAATTAAATGCATCAATTAAATAGAAAGGGTATTTCAGGGAAGGTAACAATTTTTAACTGCAATTAATGTGTCTCCTTAAAGCTTAGCAAAAAATAAAAATAAATAACCCTCTCCTTAAAAAGTTTGACTTTCAAAGGTGGACATTTTAAAAGGGACGGAGGGAGTAGTGTCTATGTTTAATTTTTACGCTGGTTAATTTCCATTATTTTACTATTTGATGCCTAATTGCACAAAGCGGAAGCCGGAGCAGAGCATCAATATTCTGATGTCAATTACCCGTAGGGTTCTGACTTGATACGTATGGGACACAACAAGTGTCCTATGCAACTGGATTTAGTAAATTTTAAGCAGGGGACGCGAATGGGATATGCTAGAAACACCGGTGTTCCGAATGAGATATATACTGGTCTATGAAGCATGGTACTTCTAAAAACCCGCCATACTCATACCCGTAATGTACCGGGCACACGAAACATGTACTGAGATTTTTCCCTATGATTTTTTCTGTACCTTAAAAGTACTCCAATATATATCAAGCCGTACCCTATACAGAGATGAAACTAAGTAGATGAGACTTCATGATACTATGCTTAGCATGATTCTAGAATAAAGATTCGGTCCCTTAGTTCTCTAGTATAATGACACTAAATTTTGATTGGCACCTTAAGGTTGACGTTAACAATTATTTGATGTTGGATTCTTATTCGCCCAAGTCATTTTGCTAGTTCCTTTATTTGACGTGTAATACATTGCTCCATATTATAAAGATACATTTGTTATAGCCGTACCCAGCTAATCCCGTAGCCTACATTTTCTAGGTTTCGCCATGCCGCGACTGCCGTACCAGTACCCGTACAAAAGCAGATATTTGCTTTTGTTGCCATGTCCCCCGTCATTTCGGTCTCCCACTTTGTTATTATTTGTGTACTCCATGTCTGTATCAATATTTCTTAGGATATTATCAATTGTCTCTTACTTTGTAGTAGTTTTTCTTTTGTTGTATTGATACATATTTTGAGAGGGAAGAGTGCCACTGTAACTAGAGTGAGAATCTTGCACTGAATTGCATGTGGGTTCGTCACCTCCGTAGGATGCCTGCAAGGCTGCAACCGAGGTTTGAAGTCTATTTTCTGTGTACTTCAAATGAAATAAAAGTTCCAAAAACAGGATTGCATTTCATTGCCTGTGTCATAGTAAATGGATGACTCAAAACTTGTTTTCCTTTTAGAGATCGATATTGGTGTGTAAGCATATATATGTTTCTAGCTATGGTTAATCACTATGGTAAATTTGGGTTAATCGCTATGGTAATTGGAGCTTTACATAACTACTTTTGCAGCCGGATTATGGAAAGCAGAATGCAGTTGGTTTTGTGAGGGAATATGAGGATTTGCTGAGCTGCTAAAGTTAGTAGCGATAGTAGACTCATAATGCGGTGGGCCGTGGCACATTCCCATGTGATCTTGAAGACAGAAGGAAATTGATTGCAACCTCAGCAAAATTCTGAAGATGCTCCAGACCTTGTGTAATTGTATGTGATGCATTGTCGATCAATATGAGTTTTGATAATATCGATTTCAAGGAGAGAGCTTATCGAATAATTGAATGGGAGGTTGAATCATTAGCAAATCTTTTTCTTGACATTAATGTCTCTTATTTATTACTGAGAGCTGATCTCCCTATTGTAATTCTGCAATTTGTTGTCGGTCATTGTTTACTAACTCATGTACCAAGGAAAAGTGAAGGGAAATTTAAGACATTGAAGCAAATTTAGATTCTGGTTTTGGATTTTGATGTGTATACATGATCTTAAATGAGAATTGGAGTTGTTGAGTCATATTCTTTTTGTTGCAATAACAGAAGATGCTCACCTAGCAAACAAAAGGATTAGAGGCACTCCGATTACAATCTGGTGGACTGTAGGTGATTTATTACCTTAACTCAGGATATTATTGCCAACACCCCTGCCTCTTTTTTGCCCAATATAACCTGCTCTGACTCAGTTCGTTGGACCTTGCATCCTAGTGGACCCTTTTCTATTAAATCTGCTTGGCAAGCTCTTAGTTAAAGCTCCTTAATTCCCCTGAAACAACGTCGTTGGGCTATAATTGAATGGATGGTTGTCTTGGGGAGGTTATCTTCCAAAGATAGGCTTCTCATGTGGGGGGGATAGCTACTGATGATGTTTATGTGTTGTGTGGTTTGGTTCAAGAGCAACACCAGCATTTATCTGTTAGATGTTCATACTCTGCTTAGGTTTGGACTCATTTTCTGCAGCAAAATGATATGGATTGGACTGCTTTAACTAGGGGAGGCCCTAGTTTTAAGAATAAATGAGTAACAGCAAAACAAAAGGGAGAACACCTGAGAGTGAATTATCGGAAGAATGTATCAACCAACTTTGCAAAAATCTGAACATATCGATGATATAATCTATAACTAGCATGCAAAGGTTCAATGACTACATTCCTAGGTTCAATGAGTAGCATGCATTATTATAATAGTTTGATTGGTTACGGAAAAACGAAAGGGGATTTACAAAAGTTGAATTTAGCCCCCATTCCTGATAGTGATCCTCACAGAACAAAATAGCAGAACAGCAACATAACAAGAGCCCATTTGTGATGACTGAACAAACATGTACGACAGCAGCCCATTTGTGACAGCAAAATAGCATAACAGCCCATTTGTGACAGAAAAATAGCAAAACAGCAACAACCATGTGATAGCAAAATAGCATAACAGCCGTAGCAGCACCCATGACTGGACAGCAGAATCACCTCACGGTTCATCAACAAAACAGCAGCAGCAGAGTAATACTTTGGCATAACAGAAGCAGAACTGAGCAGCAGTAACGGAACTGAGCAGAGCAAACCAACTGCAGTAGCAGCAAAGTAATCGGCTACACAACAGCAGGCATGGATATAGCAGCACATTCTTCTCTAAACAGAACAGCAGGCATAGTACAAAATATACTATACAGAGGACGTCCCCCTCTGTGAAGGGAGATCCCAACGACAGCCCCTAATGGTTAGGCATAAATTACAAATCCCAATGACTACAAAACAGTACCAGAAAACATCTTGACAGCAGCAGTAGACACAGAAAATATTTTGACAGAAAACAGCCGCAAAAACAGTAGAAGCAAAAGTAGCAGTATCAGCATATTTAGTGGTTATCTACAAGCAATCTAGCATTAGAAATCAGTAAGAACCCCTGCTGGATTGTCTTAAGCACAGACAGAAATGAAGTTTCATAACAGACCAAAAGGAATAGGCCAAAACTGAAATCAAAGCACTGAGGTAAGTACCATTGAATGAGCACCAAATAAGTATGCTACAGGCATCTAGGTATGCCATAACTCCATTAAGTTACTAAGTTATATTTCGGGAAAAAAAAAACATCATGCCAATTGACATAAATCTCTTTACTGGACTTTAAGCATATGATATAAGGAAACTTTCATATTTGTAAGCCCTAGCCTTTTGGCTCTAACTAAGGACCTTTTCATGTCTCATTGCCTACAAAATCATGAAAATAACTAAGCAACAAAATTAGAACAAGTGTCCATGAACCCCATTACAAAAGTTAGTTCAACTGGTTTTTTTCCAAAAAAGAAAAAATGCTAGATGTTTCTCGATCTATTGCCGGAGGCGAACAACAGCCAGCTTCGGTGACTCCAAATTGTACTTGTTTAGATCTCCTACCAAGGGGAAAACAACTCTGAGGTTGATTCCTAGACAACCCTCAAATGTTCCGTCCCTCGGGAGAAAGATGTATCCATCTTCACCCCATCTTTTTCCCCAGCTGTTCTTCACATACCAAACCGGAGTGGTGTTGTAGAGTGCTGCACCGACGATGACCATAGCGTGATATTGAGAACGCAATACCTTCCCTTCATCATCATGCCAATGTCCACAAGAATATTTGATATTGGGCGGTAAATACACACCCTACATTTAAAATAAATAAAGAATAATGTAAGTGCAAAAAATCAATTAGCACCTAAACTGAACCAAATTACTTGTACCTCACGTGACGTCTGGATCAGAGTACCCTCGCCGGAACCCTAAA
>JAOTQK010043097.1:0-17450 GCA_025642025.1 Rhododendron ferrugineum | reverse complement strand
AATTATGGGAATTATCTATTTTATTTGGGGTATTATCTGTATTATTGCGAGGTATTGTTTATTGGAAATCTTTATACGTTATGTTGAAAATCGAGGGTGTGACAGAATTGGTCCTGCTACAGAGAAATTGGAGAAGGGTATTGATTTTCGTTGTGGTTTAAGCCAGAAAACTATCAGGTGCCTTCTACATTCATTCTGCTGTAACTGAAATTGAAAAAGGAAAGTAGTAGAAAATTGGCTTCATTTGTTGCTACTATTCATCCACGATTTAATATTTTTATCACGTGATCGTAAATAGCTAGATAGGTTCGTAGTTTTGAACTGATAGGTTCGTAGTTTTGAACTGAGTGAAGGGTCTCCCTAATTTGTGGTCTGGCCAGATTTAATAGATTGATTGGTTTCACTTTACTTTCTTTGGCGGTCTTTTGAGTTGAAAACATGTGCGGGACTCCGTCTCGGATACTGCAATTTGGTATTTCCATCACTTGTCAATTTGTTAAATTTCAAATTTGAAACCAAATGAATGCATCAGAAAACATTTATCCATGTCATTTAGTTCTTCAGTCTATTGAACTTCCCCTTAACATATATGTATTTATATTTTTATGTATACATTCACACAGTGATTGTCCTGGAAACTAGGGAAAGTTGCTACTGTTGTTGTAGCAGACAAGAACAAGATAAAAGGGTCATTTTAGATAGGGCTGCAAACAAATTGAGCAGCTTGAGGGTTGCATCGTCAAGGGGCTCGGCTTGGGTCAACTAGTTTAGCAATCAGTCCAAGCTCGATTTTTAGGCTTGTCTTCATTTGTATAGGCTTGACTTGACTGAAGAGGCTCGTTTAGTAAATGAACCAGGCTCGGCTCAATAAGGGCTCGTTTTTTAGCTCGAGTTCGAGTTTTGGGCTACACTCATTTGCACCCCTAATTTCAGAGCGTGACCCACCTCGGTTAATTATCACGTCCAACACTCGAATATGAGTCTGGGTGACATCGCCATTGATTGTCAATCAAAACAAGGCTTTTAAGAAAGACTCTCCAGATTAATTTTCCCTTGCTCTTTCTTTCATTGAGACCCATAATCCTTTGTTTACCTCTCATAGTATGATTCTAGGGTCGCACATAAGAGTGTTAAGGTTGTCCCACATCGGTTAATTATCACTTCTAGTAAGCCTGAGTGGTCTTCGCACTCCTTGCCAGTGGATATTGAGTTGGATACTTTTAACCAATCATGAAAAGATGGGAAAATTTAAAGGGCTAGATGGCTACTTGATTAGTGAGTTTGCATGAAAATGAAAAAGATAGTGAAGCCTTTGTCTGAAAGTGGAGCTTTATTAATGTCCAGCCTCAGGTTGTTATGATTATATTTATTACATGTTTTGTGCCTAGTTTGCAAGGCTTCCATTACGAACCCGGGTTACAGAACTAGCATTATATAGCACTTGCTACCACGCTAGGTCACAACGTCTAAATAAAAAGCTGAATAAGAAAGTGTATTGTTCTTCTTGGTAGTTCTAAAGCTTCAGGCTTTTGGCCGAATGGCAGCCTTTGATGACCAGACCTCTCTTCCACATCCCAGCTTTGCATTCATAGACGGAGAATTGAATGTCTCCATTTTTTTCAAGAGATGTCCTAAACTCTCCTGCTGGAATTTCTATCTATCGTCCCCTTGGATTTTCCATCAAATTTTCTTCATGATGTTGAGTTGTTTCATTTGGGAGAATGAGCCTAACATTCACTGGAACTTCCCAGCCAAAAGCGGGATCTTTCAACATGACCAAAAACACCACCTCATAAACTTTTACCGGTTAACACAACAAACACATCACTGTGAGACAAAAACAAACAAAACATTCTTGAATTGGTAGGAGGATTTCTGGAGCAAGGGTTGGACAGAACGACTTTGATGGTTATCAAAAATTGGATTTTACATCGTCAACTCTTTGGCGTATAGGTTGGGGGGTATCCTTCCGAAGGATTGGAATTTGGTTCTTGAGGGCAAATAAATAGTAGGTTTCGGGCTAGATCATAAGTGTACATATCCTCTCAAAAGTTTTATCCCAAGTTTTGTAATATTGAAGTTTAACCCCCAAAAGAGCTTTTACTTTGTTCACTTACTAGTTTTGAATTTTTTTTTTTACTCTCTGCACAGTTCTCAATAAATTTCTCTCTCTCTCTCTCTCTCTCTCCACTCATTACATCAATTTTTTTTCCCTCATAAGTCATAACCAAACAAAGTGTCGGTTAAATTGTAAACTCTACCGTGTAGTGTCCCATACAGGTCTTGCCATGTCCCAGGTAGATCACCTTGTGTGAATCAAAGAAAACTAATTAAATAAATGGACACATCACGTGGTGTTCCCCGCTGTGTACCCGGTATATCTGTGTCTTTAGCGTGTTTGACACTCATACAATGACAAACTTAGGTGTGTCATTGCTTCATAGCTAGAGGTTGTATTTGGATATTAGAACGTTGGGAAAAAAACTCAAATCTTCCTCTTCCGATCTCTTTTCCCTTCACAAATCAATATTTTGGATCATGGGTTGGAATTTGGTTGGAAGTTCTAAGGGACCTGTCATAGTCATGGATGATGGATATGTGAAGCAAGTCCCACAATGCTTGGGTACCAAAGTAAGCGTGAGAGCACCCTCACTTCAATAGCTAGCTTTTGGAGTTGAGTTCTACCCAAGACGGTGTAACATGGTATCAGAGTCGGGTATGCCAAGGATTGGTAAGATGTGTGTCCCTGGCCTGCACGTGGCAGGTGCTGACGAGTGAGCACGTTGGGTGTGAGGGAGGGTGTGAAGCGAAGTCCCACATCGCTTGGGTACCAAAGTAATATGAAGAATATAAGCATGAGTGCACTTTTACTTCAATAGCTAGCTTTTGGAGTTGTGTTCTACCTCAGACAGTGTAACAAGATCACCATTGGTTGGCCATAGGGATGGGCACATCATGACATCACGTGTTTGGATATTGGATTGCTGGTAACTGGTTCTTATTTTCCCTCCATTTTCTTGGATTTGCAACGACCTTAGCTAAGCCTTATTGATTTCACAAAGGACATACAAGCCCGTGTATAAAGAGTTGTGTTTGAATCTTTGTTCTTCTCTGTTTATGTAGTTGAATGCAAAGGATTCAAAATGGTTGAAACTGACGGATTTGATGATATGTGCTTACTGTTTTTTCAGGTGTCTTCTATGTTTTTGTAATGTTTTGTAATGATGCAATGATGCCTGGAGCTGTTGTGGAAGCTGCAGCACTTGCGGTGAATGGGCAACGTTTGAGGCAGTATGTTACCCGTAGTAATAGACTCTGTAGTTATGTATTAAGGCCTGATCTGGTAAGGCTTCAATGAGGATTCATGGTGCTCTGGGATGAGATTCAAAATGCCATTTGAAATTGATGATTCCTGAAGCCGGTTCATGGGTACTTTTACTTTTATTCAGGTTGCAACCTCTTTACTGGCCTCATTCCCCTTGGAGGCTGCTTCGGGTGTAGTAAAACTAGCTGCCCTTAGGGCAAATCCAACCTATACTCTATTCCTTTAAAAATTTCTGCCATTCCTCATTTTGGAGGAAAAACCAATTCCAACCCATCCTTCAAGAGGTGTTATAGATCAATTCCTTCATTTGGGAGGAAAATAGTGCTCAACCCAGAATTGTATTTTTATCCTCCGTATTTGGAAGATGAATAAAATTTTGACTCCACATTTGAAGGAATGAAGACAAAAAGTTGTTTTAGAGTATGGGTTGAAGCAAAACCATCCTCCAAAACACTTTTTTTAGGGCAAAAAAGAGTTTTGAAGGACCAAAAACATGTTTTGGAGGATTTGCATTGGAGATGTTCTTACATCACATATCTTCAAATTAGGCAGATTAACTCCATTTCCTGAAAGATCTTATATGGCATTCAGCTTATCTAAGGTAGTATATGGTTTGGTAGTATATTTGGTTTACGTAATTAATATATGGTTGCATGATCTGTGGGTGCAAAAAAGGATTTTATATATTCGTAACCAATTTGCATTCATTAGCCCATCATCGCTGTGATTTAGTTTATTTTTTAGGCTCTTTATGGATATGATTACTTGACTGTAGATGTGATTGTAGAATCTTATTCTTTGCTGCAATCACTTTGATCCACCCCCTTGGTGAAAAACCGTAATACGCCCTGAGGAATTCCTACCAGCATACTTCCCTGTACTCAAAATTTCCAGGTTTGATGTTTATATTTTTCAGGCATCGCCCTTCCGTACAAGAACTTTGTAGCACATGGCCATGTCAGTCTTACTTGTGCAAGCATGTGGCATGGTATGAGCGAGTTCTATACCACATTTGTAGTTTCTTGAATTACATGCTGAAACAGTGGTTTATTTTTTATTTGTGGAAGTAAACATGAATATTGCGGCAAAGCATACTTCTTTTGGATATCCAATTTTTCTACCGTGTCCTGGTTTTATGGACATTTTTGCCTGTTGGATTGTTGAATTTGACTAAGAATTGATGCTTATATCCTGGTACATATATGTTTTAGTTTAAGTAGTATCCTTAATATATCTCCCCACTTGGATTTTTTGTAATCTTGAATGAACTCATTATAATGACGTGGTTGTTGTGGGCTGAAGAATTAGCATTTCGGAGTTCACTGTATTTGAACTTAGTTTAGACATGATTTTATTGTCATTGGGAACATCCATGAGACGTGATGTTCAACTTGGACCGCAAACACTCTTGAAGAGCAAACAACAGGAACTATTACGCTAGGAATGTAAATGGAAAAGGCTGGAATAGTAACACCTTCTATGAATGAAGTCCAACTTCATCTTTCTTTTGTAGTTAGTTTAGCACCACTCGTTGTCTTTGTAATGTGAACTCATAGATAAGTTTGTCTAGGCAATTAAGTGCTCGAACTGAAAAGCAACCTCAATATTTGGACAAGTGGCTTACATTTGAAAAGCAGGTCCTATTTATAGTTCAATTTTCTCATAGAGAAACGTCTTATAAGTTAAAGAGATTCGACTTATCACTAGATGCCTATAATTTGTAAGCAATAGTATAAAGGCCAAAGCCTTTGGATAACTACAGGGCCTTTAGTTGGAAGAAAACGGCTAGAGCTCTTTCGAGTTGCGTAGATGTGCTGTGATATGGGTGATACAGCTCAAAAGAAATGCAAACGGAGAGCTTGATCCCAAGACGTCTTTTAACTTGAGCTCTGATACCATGTTACAATAGATAGAATACTCGTGTAGGAGTTTTATTGCTGAACACCTTAAAGAAAAAAAAACAAGGCTATGACAGAACTATATAGGTTAATCCTAAGCAAACCTAAGCAAAAAGACTATGCTACCCTTGACATAAAAAGATAATGACAAATTAAATCGAAATACTGCATCCACATTTTGCACTACTGAAAATCATCAATTTCATTATCAGTACTTTATCTTCATACGTATGGTATACTGCATATTGAAGTATCTGGGTCCACCCGTTGTAACTTCAACTAAGCTTTTCTGTTAAACCACCAAAGCCTGATGGAAACTAAAAACATTAAAGGTACCTTTGTTCACCCAGTGTTTCAGTGATAAATGCTTGAGGAGTGTGATAACATTTGAAGCAGAGAGAGGATATAGGAATGCTCTATGTAACAACATGAGGTATTGTTACTTGTTCGTCAGTAATTTTATTAACTTGTCAAAGATGTAAGTGTTAAACTGAGTGTTTTGATGGTTTCATGTTAAAAAATTTCCTATTCCCTAGGGTTTCAAAATTATGTTCTCAATCAAAGCATAAGATTGCAGAAAAGCTGTTGGTGGAAGCAGATAGGTATGATGCAGCAAGTATCACTGACCATTCAAAGTTGCTTAATAAGGTTTGCGATCTACTTTTTATGCTGCATGGCATAGGTATCTTGGTGCTATATGGGTTCACATTTAGATCAACCGAGGAAATTTTCTGTGACTTTGCTTAGGTGCAATCTCTGACTATGGCCTTCTATGTACATTTTATTGTCATCAAAGAAAGTCAAGTAATTGTACTTAAGACATTTATCTTTGCAAAGCAGCTAGTCTAGTTGTAGTCTTTTAAGAAATATCGAAATTGATTATTGTGCATTTAATCTTTTCCTCATTCGTTATGCTTCATGGTTTTTTCCATGCCATGGAGTATTACTTGGTATAAATTTAACTTTTGTTTTTCTAAAACAAAATAGTTTAAGATAAATATTGGGCTGGATTAAAACCATGACGTCACGGTTTCTGTTTGAACCTGTCTCTCTTCTGGTCTACAGAAGCTGCGTTATACAACATTATGAGCTTCAATTTAGTCATCGTACAACTTCAGCATTCGCATTCCAAAGAAATCAGTGGGTCTCAATTTGATAATTACTCACATTATCTTGTTGGATGTTGTGTATTGTGGCCATTTTAGGCATCCAAATAAGACTCTACTTCCCGTGGAACAATTCTTAAACACTTGAGATGGTTTTATGTAATAGTCCAAGAAATGACCTTAAGGCTCAGGGCTGCCTCGCTTAGTTCACTATACAGCCTTCCATAGATTTTTGTTCTTGATGATATTGTACAGCCAGCTGGTAGAAATTTTCAATCCTATGTCTCAGTTTGGGAATCTCTGTTTGCGGGGAGTTAAGTTTCCTCTTCTGACTATCTTACTTCTCCAATCATCCTTTAGTTCCAGAATCTTTTTTTATTTTTTTTGTCAGACAAAAATGCCAAAATGGCTCAAGCGAGTAACAGGTACTATCAGGGGCAATCCTCTCTTTATCTGCCAGCCTGCCAATGCTGCTACCTGATGAGCAACCTTGTTGGCAGATATCTTAACCCAAAGCCAGCTTGAAATTCCCTTCTTGAGTGAGATCCCGGATATCCAGAAACAAGGGGTATACATCCCTATGCCCAGCTTGTTGTGGTAGAGCATTTCAGAAGCGCATTAGTTTGCTGCATTAGGTGCAAACATACTTCATGTAGGAGCATAAGGCTCATCAAAGTCACTGGGAGCTGTAGTGAACTTTGATTCTGGTTGTGATTCGTCATTAGTGTGAAATCACGACGTTTGGTTTTATCATTTTGTTCCATTTGTTCTTTTCCCCAAGATTTGGTTTTATTTTCGTACTAGGCTATTTTGTTACTAGTCTATTAAATAATCTTATGACCTTTTGAAAACCTTGAGGGCTAAGGTGAAAAGGTTTCAGGAGAGATGATGGCTATGATGGCAGCATTGGTGTAACCCTAGCATAAATAATCCTTTAAGACTTTGTTAAAGCGTCCAACTCAAAACCAATTGGCAATGAGTGGAGAGGGCGTCCAGGCTGATATACTAGGTTTGGAGGTTATATTTAACCAATTTGGGACAAGCTCCACAGAGTTGATTGCAACTAATCAAATTTGTGTTCGCAGACTATATTTGTTTCTTGTCATTCTATTTTGCACATGTTATGACCTTCTGTAATGTGAATCCTCCATAGCACTAGAGGAAGTCAATTGTTTGGATGATGACAGATTAAACGACAATGTTATAGTGTCATTTTCATTGGATCTCCCTTTTGTATAGAATTAAATTCGTAATACTTTTTCATAAGCACTGGCTCCTCTTGATTGTTTGGAAATCTTTGATGGCTTCTTGGTTGGTTGTGTTCTCGCATGCATGTGGAGGAAAGGTTGCCTTCTCCTTTCCCCGGAGAATGCAAGGACTCCAAAAGGTTGTCATTCTCCATTTCCTCCCTCGGGGGAAAAATAGTGAAATCGCCAAGTAATTTGTGGAATGGAAGCAAAGGATGCGTTAGTGCTTTTGTTGAAGAGCATCAGTCATCTAGAAGCTTGATAGTCATCTCACGTTGTGGGTGAATGCATTAGCTGTGTTCTTTGTATTTTCTTCCAAGGTGTGGTTCTTGTAGCTTATTAGTTCTTTTGAACACTTTAATAATCGCTACCCAGGTGTTTTTTGAAGCTGTATTTATTCAAACTTTTTTTCCTTCCGCTAGACTTCTTGAATGGGAAGTATTTCATATTCTCCTCCGGCATTATGATAGTATTATGGTAACACACTTTGGAGCATTACATTTTCTTGCTAGATTGAGAAGTTATAAAATTTGTAGTGTGAGAAAATCCACATGATGCTTTGCTGTTATGAACATCTAATCAATGCTCCTCTCTCTGTTCTTATTCTGTTGGCAAGAGTCTTGAATGTATGCTTATTTTAGGCATTCATTATCTCTGTTTCTTTGGACATCTGACATTCACATTTTCCCAAGACTGCTGACATGGTTGTTTGTGCTTTTTCTTATAGGTGTCTGTCTTAATGGGTTACAATGGTCTACAAGATTTGATTGAGAGTGAAAGAGCCCAAAAGGAATCCGTAATGAATCTTAAAGATGGAATGGGCGATTTTGATGTTTCTTTGGCATGTAAACAATTTCCTTCCATTCTTTTTGGCTGTTCCCCACCAATTGAATTGTATGACGATGGCCTTTTATCATCAGAGATATGTAAATAATTTCTCTCTAGTTCTGTGGGTACGAAGTGGGTCAATCCAGATAGTCCAAGTGAATCATGAACTTCTCTTTATCCATGCCTTCCAGATGTGAACCCTTCCTTTCTTAGGGAAGAGAGTGCTAACTATCTTCCACTATCTTCTGAGCGCTTGAATTTGGAGGCTGAAACAGACACAGATGTACAACTCACTGTGGAGGAATCTTCCACTAGAGCTGGGCTTGAGATTGACGAACAGGCTGCATCTGTTGAGTTGATTCTTGATAAATCTATTAGTTTCATACCTCGTTTGACCAAGAGGCAGTTTGGTCAGCTGGAAAACTCAGGCTTCCACATGGTTGGTTCATTAGATGTTTTGCAGAATGCTACTACCTCCATTGCAGTTTGTTTGTCCACTTTTTGGCTTTTGACTATCCCGAAATGCTTCTCTATCTTGACAAGTTAGTAAACTAAATTCTATACAATTCCCTTCTTGGCCCTTCTCTTTTGAACTAGTTTCGATGGTTAAAGAGCAATTTTCGAAAGCTAGAACTTTGTAAGTGCAATGGTGGTGGTTGGAAATTGTCAGACATCGGTTAATTTTCTCCTCCAAAAACTAGTATATGAGCCTAGACGGCCTCTCCATTCATTGCCAATTGGTTTTGAGGTGGATGCTTTAACATGGTATCAGAGTTAGGTTTTCGGAGGTTTTTCCCCTTTGTTTGTATCAAAGCTAGGTTTTCGGAGGTTTTTCCCCTTTATTATGTGAGAGGATGTAGTATGCTGTGGGAGTACTGAATAATTAGTATTTCCTTTGATGGACTCCTTATGATCCAGTTTACAATCGATCAGTTGTATTTGACAAATTTAATTGGAAGACAAGTGTATCGGTTTAAGATTTTGTTTTCTCGTGAGGAATATGTTAATAACTTGATAAATGGCTAAACAGAATAATTGGGAGTATGTTTGTATTTTACATTGCATTTACTTGTTTTCCTCTATGAAGCAGGGTGGTATTGTGCGGATACAAGGCGATGAGTTTTGGCATATGACTAAAGTCCTGAGGTTAAGCACAAAAGATAGGTAGTCTCTTATCTCCAAAAGGTTTTTTTTTTTTTGTTTTCCTCTATGAAGCAGGGTGGTATTGTGCGGATACAAGGCGATGAGTTTTGGCATATGACTAAAGTCCTGAGGTTAAGCACAAAAGATAGGTAGTCTCTTATCTCCAAAAGGTTTTTTTTTTTTTGGCTACTGTAGTTTGTTGGTTACCTGAAATTGTGTTTTTAGGAAATCATGCATCAATCTTTATAGTATTAAAACCACATTGGTGAAAGATGAATCAAATGCAATTTGTTTTATGTAAAGTTATTGTGAAACACAAAGTAACACCATACCAGGGCTGACTGTATCACTTAAATAGAGCATTATACAATGGAATCTGTTCTAACTTAAAGGATTGGTTAATCTATGCAACTATAAGCCTGTAAATCTTGTTATTTGTATTAATGTTCTTCCTCCAACACGACCTTCTTGCCTTTTGAGGTCATGAAAGAAAAACCATCTTTCCTAACTATCTTAGTTCATGGTAATTTTGATTTTGCTTTTCCTGATAACCACAGCACTGGGGATAACGCCATCGCACCAATAAGGAAGGGTCCTGTTGTCCACCTTGTGGGTAATGTAAAGGGAAAAGGGAGGTCACTGTTAGTAAGGATTTTCATAATGAATTTGGTCAACTGATGTTATGGCTTGGAGTATAATGGAAAAGCAAGACTCATGTAGCCAACCCCCCTACTCAGAGGAAAAAGAAAATATTTTTCCTAGTTGTGTTGACTGTTGAGCGTGGTTGCCTTCCTTCTCTGTTTGATTTCTAGAGAATGCGTAGGCAGCTTTAAGGCATCTTATCTACGTAATGAAGACATTTATTAAATCTTGCTGTTGAATTGAACTTACATTAATTCTTAGAAATTGGTTCACAATGTAGAAAAAATATGTCATTTGCATATCTTGTATCTGAGTAAACAATATATACCTCGTTTGGTTGCGAACGTCTAAGATTTTTCTCATCATAACATGAAAGGGTAGAACTCTTCAATGGGAAAGGAGGTATAATAGAAGGGTGCATACAGAGTATTGACCGCACTGGACTGGAAGTTGAGGTACTAGAAGATCCACGAATAGTTCTGCCTCAAAACACGCAGTGGCATGTATTTGCAGCCTTTGGTGAGATTTCCATTACATCAGCAAAGTAAATGCACATAAGGGGTTTTTCTTTGTAAAATTTTCCATACCGCGTTTTATGCGTGTTCTATTTAGGGACTTTAAAAGGTGGCCGAGCTGATTGGCTTGTTGAAAAAATGCACGGTATGTCTTAGATGTAATTTTGGGTGTCATTTTTGAGATTATTTTTTTTGTACTTAAAATGGCGACCCCTATCTTTTCTTTGTCCTATGAACTCGGTGCTAGTAGTGTAACACCTCTGCTAACTGAAAGTTCTCCTTCAATCTCAGATTCTCCTTCAATCTCAGAAAATTGGGTGGACAGATTGGAACGTGTCATTTTAGCCGCAGCAAAACAATGCAAGTTTTTTTTGAAAAAAAAATCGACAAGTTAAACAATGTATGTTGTTATTCCATTGTTTGTTTTCCTTCCCACTTGAAGTCTGGCTTGATGTGAAACTTGGCCTTGACTTTCACACTTAATATTGACGTAGCTTTTGAATTTGGAGTGCACAATTGGTTTGCATTAGTGTTTGGCCGGAGCTATTCATCACTATTTTCCTTTTTGGTAATCAATATCTCTTACAGGTCAACGGCTGCATGAAATGACTCTGAATCCTCCTACCAAAATTGGTGGCCTTTTACCTATTGTGAGTTTCTTCTCCGTCAAGGTTTTATATTGCCTAAACAAGCATTATGCAATGCGACAAACCTTCATATTCACATCTGCAGTGTATTTACGTATTTAGCGAATGGAAATATTCTAATGATAGCTCATAATGCGTGATATACATATATTTATACACACACACACACACGCACACACACACACGCGCGCACACACACACACGCATACATACATATTCATATTTGTTCTTTTTATTTTCAATTAGGTTTGTTTCCAATCTTGTGCTCGGCTAATGCCTTGTTTTGTATATCTGTAGGTTGCTCAGGCAAAGCCATCTTTTGTGGCTGTAGCAGAGGCTACCCCAGTTTTTACTGCACTGAGTTCCTCAAGAAAAGAGTCGAGTGGGTCAATAATAATTGGACCAGAAGGAGGTTAGTACGCATGGTACATCACTCACTCTCTCTCTCTCTCTCTGCAGTTTTGTCCGAAAGGGCAAATGTTGGAAATCAACCTTGTTTATTGACGTTGAGGTGATTTTTTGGTACCTAGTCCACAATTTAGTTGTTAATGGTTAATGAATTTTCTAGGCTCTGCTGAGTAGTCTGTTTCAACTGAGAAGCTCATCATCAGCTGTACATTATATGAAAGATATTAATGTGCTGATGTGAATGTATTTTAGCACCACGAAAGATCTAGAGTAACATATAAAAAGTACTTCTCTGACATTACTCTCACTTGGGTAGATTTTTTTCCGGGTTTCTGAAGGCTCCTTTATTATCCTGTATATGATTTCCTCAAAGCATCAGATAATGTTAGAATATAGTTTATAGAACAGCTAAGCTGTCTGTTTTCTTTCCACACTGGAATCATTTTATTCTGAATATTTCATGTGCTACGACGTGACTAAGAAAATCTTGTTGGTTTAGCCAGAACTAGCTAATATGGTCTAACTAATTAATGAGCCCTCAGACTAATTAATGAGCCCTCAGTAAGACCCCAGCTCCCCAAAATGACCTAATCAATTTGGTCCTGCTGTTGGCTTCAAATTAAAAGGTCAAAACCTTAGTGGGATTGTGAAACTCAAACTACTTGACATACCTTTTCAGCTATGATTTTCTAGAACTCCGTTGCATTTCGGCATCATATGCAGAAAGTATTAGGGTACATTCCTTACCTTATTTTTCATGATTACTACCAATACATGTATTCACACACTAAGTGACGCTGAAGCTGTGTCTTGGTGGATGCAGACACAATGAAATCCTGAAAATGTGCCAACGATATTACCTTTAAAATGTGTGAAAATTTTGAATTGTGGCTAATATGCAGTTTCGATGCTCTCTTTTGAATTCCTGTAATAAAATGTGTGAAAATTTTGAATTGTGGCTAATATGCAGTTTCGATGCTCTCTTTTGAATTCCTGTAATTTGATATGGAGTTTATTTCATTATCCGGAGAATATGAGATTACTGGTAATGTTGGTGATTGTGTTTGTTCAGACTTCACCAAGAAAGAGGTTGATATGATCATAGAAGCAGGTGCAACTGCCGTTGGTCTAGGGACTCATCACATCCGAGTTGAAACTGCTGCAATAGCACTTTTGGCAGCTGTAATGTTATGGCCTGACTCTTCGCAACCACTGGATTCGTAATCTTACATACAGGTGAGCCTTGACCAGGCATCTCTGAAATGTTCACATCCCCTTGTCTGGGTAGTGTTCAGAAGCTTGTTGTGCGTCTGTTCCCTGGACGCATATATCTAGAACTTTTGTAACATTGACTTTCGTATAAATATTCATGTATGAAAAACAAACAATTTTATGGATGAGACATTGGTTTATTTTCTTTCAATACCTGCATAGTGTTGGCAAGCATTTCGTTGAAGCCATGGAATCAATTAGTTGCATTCATTGTACAGTTTTGCTATAAGCACACTCACTTGCGTCCAAACACTCTCATGGAGTGTGTGGGGCACACACACACAAGGTGTAATATCCAAATCATGCGTTCTTTTTTTTTTGTTTGATAAACAAGGGCATAATAATATCAGGATTCAGTAGCCAATTCAAACCATTCAATGGCGTTCAAAACAAAAGAAGCATGCCTAGCCAAACCCTGAATTCTTTTGTGCTAGTTTTTGCCCTCTCAGTTTTCACTAATTGCTGTTCGGGTAAGGTTCAAATTTCAATTTTTCCTCATTTTTGCCCGTTGTTCGATCGGTAAATGCTAAGTAAATATCGTAGCCTTTGGTGCAGGTTGCGGAAGGTTTTTTCTGGGGTCCCTCTACGTGAGGCACAGAGGCAGAGTATGACACTGCATCATGGTAAAGAATTGTTATCTTGTACTATCCAACTAACTGAACAACAGCTTTTATGAGATTTGAGCCTTAAAGATTCTGTTTTGCTGGTCAAATTTGCGAAGATTGTTAGAATTAAATTAAGGGCAAAGTCTACTTTCACCCCCCTTGGTTATCGTCATGTGCGGATACCCCCTCATGGTTTAAAACTAACCACATAACCTACCTGTAGTTTTGAAAATGTGCGGATAGACCCTCTGCCGTCTTTGTATATATATATATATATATATACATACATGAAAAAAAGGGTGCTTGATCCAAGCACCCTACGCACATCGGATGCCGTTAATTCTCGCGTAAGTCCCTCCGATTTTTTGTTCTAGAATTTTTGGACTGCAGGAGACGGCCCGGCGAGGCCGTCGGTACGATTTCGGTGGGAAAATGGTCGGTACTGGTAGGATTTTCGTATATTTCTCGAGAGTTCATTCTCTATGTTCTTTCATCTTATTTTTGTATGGCGGCCATTGAAACAAAGAATCTCTCTTTTACGAGGGGAGGTGTTTTTCCTCTCCTAGACTGCCGACATAAATGTGGAATATATGTAGCAGTTAACAGTTATGGATCTCTCAAATTTACTAATGGATTCGTATCTTATATATGAGTTATGCTACTTGTTTATTTTATCGGTCTTGCTATTGTTAGCCCACTGGGCTGACGATAAGTACACTAGAAGATAAAGAAAATACGTATTTCTGCGTATTTTTTTTATACCATTTAATATACATTCACACACTTAGAATTTTCCTTATTTTATTTCTTCTGATTGGAATATTTATTGAGTTCAATTCCCAAGTCACATGGCTAGAAGGTTTTTTTTTTTTTTTTTTTTTTTTTTTTTAAAACTTGCTACATTCCGATATGTTTTCCCCCTTTTTCTTTTGGTTTTGGGAGGCTTAATTATTCATCCTAGAAGCCTAACAGACTTAAGATTTCGTCCTCCCATTCTTAGCTCTTTATGATTCCGTCCTCCTATTAGTTTTTATGCCATTTCTGCCCTTTTATTGTTGTTTTACCTATAATATATATTATATATATAGAGACTCGAATTTGGGGACGAAATCATAAATCCTTTCGTCCTCGCGAGATTTCCGTTTCTTCTGGGTAGCAGTTCTGCGAAATCCTCGCGTCCTCATCCTGAGATTGTCGTGGTTGATATCAATCGACATATCCATCCTAAACTGAAACAATCCATTTGATTTTGGGGCTGAAAGTTTTTGAAAAACCCTAGTCGGTATAAACCCAAACCAGTCGGAGAACCCAATCCCGTCTGTCCTCCATTTTCCCGAATACTGGTGGCGCCCAACGGCGAATGCACTCCCCTGTCCTTTCCAAATGGAATTTTTACCGGAAAACTTCGAGACGGAAAAAATCAATCAAGTCGTACGTGGTTGAAGAAACCGGCGGAGAAGAAGGTGACGAAACCGACATGGCCAGATTTCGTAAGTATATCCCTTAAACCCCCTTTTGTTCTTCGGTTGTTTTGTTTGGTTTTCCTAGTTGGAGCTAGGTTACGCTTATAGAACTGATTTGTTTATGCCCATTGTGCTAAATTTGTTGCTGTGTGTCACAATAAGGCATGAATCAGTTGGTAATTGGCTGGGTTCAGTGAGATTGAACCCAATATTCATCAATTCATGATTTCGTGTTCCTAATTAAGATTGGAGCCGATATTCATAATTTCATGATTTCGTGTTCCTAATTAAGATTGAAGCCGATATACAAAAAAACAACCTACTATGATATCTTCTTTATCCTTTAGTGTGCGTGTTGCATTCCATGATTTCAATGTTAACAGTAATGTATTGTTGTAATCGGCATGGTAATGTTACCATGTATCGTCGTGGTAATTTAACCATTTATCCATGTAAAGGTTTGAATATGATATTTTTTTTATGGTAATTTAACCATGTTCCGTGAAACAAGATACATGGAAGAAATGACCTTTTATTGTCTGGTTGGCCAACTTAAACAATGAAGAAAACTCGGATCGAAACTAGATTAGGAATGGTAATGTATCGTTGTAATCATCATGGTAATGTAACCATGTAACGTCATGGTAATTTAACCATTTAACTATGTAACGGTTTGATATGTCATGTTATTTCCAATTTTGATGGTAATTTAGCCATGTTTCGAGAAACAATAGCAATGGGAAATATAACTTTTGGTTGTCCAGTTTGCCAACTTGATCAATGAAGAAGTCAAGCAAATATGTGGTAAACTTATCATGTTAAATTCACCAATGACATTATGGGTGCTATATAAACCTTGTTGCATGAAATAAATTGGACGACCAAAATTCATTGTCAACTCATGCTAGCAGGTGCAAATTTGCCATTTTATGTATTGGGCAAGACCAGTCTACTTGAAAATTAGCCAATAATAGTTAATTGTTAGTATCTCATAAAATATGGTCACTTTGTCATGCACACTTTTAACATTGTCACTGTATCATGTCTGGTTGGGCAACTTAATCAATTATTGCATAAATATTGTCAAAACCTTTTTGTTGCAAAATAATCTATGTTGCATGGCATAAGTTTGTCCACAACCATGTACGCCATGGTAAGTTAACCATTTAACCATGTAACAATTTGATTATGTCATGTTATTTCTGGTTTTCAAATCGTGCAAAATTTTGTCAACTGAATATGAAACAATAGCCAATACTAGTTTTGATGGTAAATTATTCATGTTTCATAAATTATCCAGTATTGAGAGGTCATGAAACAGTCATGAACAGTCACGGAATATTCCATGCTTCTTTTAACATAATGGTTTATTTACCATTATCGCAGGAGTTATGCCTCGTGATGTGGAAAATGGAGCTAGATTGAAACAAAGAAAAGTGGTTCTAGATGACGCAATAGTTGAGGATGACGCAATAGTTGAGGATACGCCTCCTTCGAAGATAGTTCAGAGAAGTAGTTAAGGTACAAGAACACAAGAAAATCTTGACATGGAAGGGTCCTTCAAGAGATGCACAAGATCTGAGAGTGTGGCACGAGGGGTTAAGGCAAAACATCCTTGTTCGAGGAAACCTCGAGATGAAAATAAGGGAGAAATACATGAGACAGCGTATCGGGCAAGTCTAGATGTTATTTTCATATTTTGCATGAACCTAACTGGAGTGTCCATTAATTTTTGGGTGGATACTTTTCAATTGGTATAATATAATATGTGTAGGTGGTTTTGTGTAGTTGTTTCACTACTATTTTGATTGGCATGTATTAATTTGATTGTGGGCATTTGAGATATGGGCAACTGAATATGAAATATGCTTGGCTCAGGACCACGTATTGGCCTATGTTTCATGGTTAATATACCACTAAAACTTGTAGGTAACATGGTTAATTTACCATGTAGGTAACATGGTTAACAATATTCTGCAATGATTGATAATGTTGAAATGTTATGTACGTATTCGATACATGTTGCACGGTGGAATCACCGGATCGATTCATGATGAATAGGGCTTTGGCCATCTGCTTTGTGGAATATAAATGGAACGAGAAATCAGTGGGATTTCTTTGTTGGAAATTTGACATTTTGAAAATCCTCATCTCTTCCCCTGTTATATCTCTGTTTGGGCTGAATTAGCTCAATCAAGTGGCAAATGATTGTGTACGGGCGTGCCAGAAAAGAACTAATTTCAAAATAGAAATAATTCCTTTCAAACTGATTTAAATCAACTAATTTCAATCAGGCAATTGTGTTATCCGTTCGATTACCTCAACTAAGAGGATTTTTCCTTAAGGTATCA